>CM041776.1:312864663-313106115 GCA_023374045.1 Limonium bicolor | reverse complement strand
GGTTGAAGCGTCGGGGTGAAATGAGAGAATTAGGGTAGCAGTTGTTATTAAAGGACCTATTTCGGCGGTTCTTATGTAAAAACCGCCGAAATAGGTCGTCGATATTTTTTTTTAAAAGAGACCCTATTTCGGCGGTTCTTATGTAAAAACCGCCGAAATAGGTCTGTTTTATTTAAAAAAAATAGAAAAGACCTATTTCGGCGGTTTTTACATAAGAACCGCCGAAATAGGGGTCTGACCATTTTCAGAAAGCGCTCTATTTCTGCGGTTGTTTAACAACCGCAGAAATAGGGACGCAGAAAAAGACCATTTTTGTACTAGTGCTAGATACTTAAAACTTTAAGTAAGTCGTTTGTTAATTTATAGAGTTTTTTCAATTCATTGATAATGAAATCCAAAATATTATAGATATAAATTGTAACTTTTATTTTTTTTTATGATTAGGGCACGAAGCCAAATACACCGCAAAGCGGAATAACACAAAACATCCGTAAGCAAGAAAAATAGAAAACACTCATACCTCTTAAAATCTACCCTTTCCACTCATACACGATTTCCTTAGTCTTTAACGCTTAGATCCTGCTCTACTCTTGTCTCTGCTAGAGCTCAATCTAACTGACATTAACATGGAAGTTTTAAAATCTAAAAACGGCCATAACTCTACTACATTAGTTAGCTTTGCACGAAAATATATGAATCTCGAAAAAGATTGATGTCATAGAGTTCTTATATATAGTTTAGGGATTGTAGTCGAAAAAGAAAAAAAACTAATTGTATGTTGCTATTTTTTTTAAATTACATGCTCCACCCATAACGGTTAGTAAAATTACACACTTCACCTATGAGGTTTAAAAAATAATTTTCCCCACCCATGTGATTTCCCCGTTTTACATCCAACAATTTTTCTATTTTTTGTTCAATTTAAAAGATGCTTAAACGTTGTCTGAAATTGATGAAATTTTACATGGGCAATGCTAAAGTGTTGTATGTTGGTTCGGTGACAAATCTAAATTTTTTTAAAGTAAAATGTGACCTGTGGGACCCAATGAAAATATGATCACATGTCACATGTTTCATTGGGTCCCACGGGTCACATGTGAGCTTAAAAAATTTCAGATTTGACATAAGATCAAAATATAATACATCATTCATATAAAGTTTCATCAATTTCGGACAACCTTCAAGCATCTTTAAGTTGAACAAAAATTAGAAAAATTGCTGGATATAAAACGGGGGAAACCATATGAATGGGGTATTTTTGAAACGTCGTGGGTGGAGTGTGTAATTTTGCCAAACATCATGGGTGGGGTATGTAATATTCCTTTTTTTAAGTAGTTGTAATGTGATATTGTACATAAATTTAGATATCACATACTATATGTGACATAAGTATGTTAATAGTTTAGTGTTTTGGTGGGTAATATAATTTATTTCATACGCTAATGTATCAACATGCAGGATACCTTTTCTTTTATCAGCCAAGTTGGTTCTTGCCAGCTTCTTGTATCGTTCAAAAGAAGAATTAATTAAATAATGTCACCAATATGACCCTTTGACACAGAATTTGCAGAATCCCTTACGAAGACCCCTCCACTATTGTCTTCATTGTCTACCATCAAGTGGTATTAACTAATTAACATTAAACAATGTACTATTTGGTATTCAAAGTATATGGCCTGTGATTAAGAGTAAAGTGACCATAGAAAAAGCTAGTAATTTTTGCAAATTTTATGTGATAATGGCCTCAGCCTTTTGAGTTTGGACGCCATAAATCTAATGTGCTTTTGTATTGTCTATGATGACACTTTGCACGATGCTGATTGGTGGTTACGGATTGCCGGTGAGAGTTCCAGCACTGACTAAACCAACTTTGATACCGTAGAACAATAGCATAAACAAAAGAAAATCAAAGTAAAGTAGTTTATCTATTGAGTGCGTCTAATTTGGGGTGAAGCTCATATACTACAAGGAATTATGAATTTACAACTAAATGAAGGAACGCAGGTCAGTGAACCTACTGCTTTACGACGTGGATAAGAAAAGTAACATATATTACTAGTCTGCCGGCATAATTTTTAATAATTTGTCCCATATTAATAATTTCTTTTTTTTAACATGCGTATACTTGATTTTTTAAATTAATTTCTTAAGTTAACATTCCTCGATTTATGTTTTTCTATATTTTTGTTTTCATTGTTTGAATGGTAATATTGTATTTGTTTATTTTTTCTTTTTTTACAATAAAAGTATTTTTGTATTTTAATATATTGTAGTTAAATTATAATTAATTAACATGGAAATACCTTATAGTTGTTATTAAATAATTTAAAATTAAAATATAAAGTAGTTGTATGATTTGAACATGTTTTTAGGCTCTAAATGTTTTAGAACATGTCAAACAATTTGGAATTATATGCTAAAAGAATATACATTAAGTATAAAACTTAAAACAATTTAAATATATGTATCAAAAGCATACATATTCATCCAAAATAAAATAATATTTTCATAAATGTTGAATATAAGTTAATTAAAATTTTATTTGTATAATTTTAATATAAATTACATTAAAAAATATAACACCAAAATAATAGTGAAATTGTATGAAAATTATAATAATAATGAAATTAAATTTATTTTATGTAAGAACTAGTTTAGATTTTGCATCTAAATAAATATATACCTTATAAACTTGACTTATACAGATTGACATGATTCAAGAATATTTGTAAAATTTGAAGGTAAATATGAGTGTTAAGCAATTGAATTGGGTAGTTGATTATGTGCCAAGGGCTTACCAGACTTTTGTTATGTGTGTTGATGGAACGTTGACATGTAAGCGACACAGTGAATAAGAATCTTAACAACATGCAATTTCTGTAGAAAGCGTATTATTGCATGCTTGTTGTATCAAGACGGTGTTCTTATCAAATTGGCAGAAATACTGACAGAAAAGGCATTGAGTTACATTCAGAAAATGAAAAATGAAGAAAAAGGAGGCGGGAAGAGAAAAGATACATGTTAGAAAAAGCATAAGGTGAAAATTTTGATTAGAAGAACACTATGAAACTTTGTTCTACAGATGCTTAGATATTTTGATAGTCTGTAACAGGGTAAATGTTAAGTGATGCTGAAACAGTGTAGTTGTTGATTGTGAATGATAAGAATGCTTGACTTATCTTGACAGACAAACAACTCATAGCTAAATTAGAAAAAAACATTGATGTTGCTATTATTCTTGGTGAAAAGAAAAGCATATTCCTTGCAGCAAATAGCTTAAAAATTGACTCAAAAGCATAAAAACAAGATCAACGCAGAAGATAGATTTCAAGAAAGAAATGTTTGTCACTTGTATTTTGTTAACGTGTCACTTGTATTTCGTTAACCTGTCACTTGTAATCTGTTAACCTGTCGCTTGTATTTTATTAACGTGTCACTTGTATTATGTTAACCTGTCACTTGTATTTCGTTAACCTGACACTTGTATTGCATTAACCTGTCATTCATGTTTCGTTAACCTGTCATTTGAATTTTGTTAACCCGTCGTTTATCTTTCGTTAACCTGTAACTTGTATTTCATTAACCTGTCACTTGTATTTCGTTAACCTGTCATTCGTGTTTCATTAACTTGTCATTTGTATTTCATTAACATGTCGTTCGTGTTTCGTTAACCTGGTATTTCGTTAACCTGTCACTTGCATTTCGTTTATTGTTTAGGATTTGTAGTTAATGGCGGTGAGCTTGACTTATGGTAAGTCAGTTGCGACACTATAAAGTATGAAACAAGTTAAAAAATGTTACCCTGCACCAAAAAGCCCAAAACCACCACAAGAAAGTAAAAAACAAATTGAAGAGTTTTTACATATTAATACTACAAAAATGTGGCTAATATTAGCACATATAATTCCATATGAATGGCATATATTTCTTGATGTATGTGCCTAACATTTGCCAGTACACACAACTTCAACTAATAAATAACGGATTGTTAGTCGTACATATACCCGAAAATGTTAGTCAGTATATGCTAGAACATTTTAGCCAATATGTACTTAGCGTCATTCAAGACAGTTGATTTATTGAATTAAGCAGTTGATACCGAGTAATTTGTATATAATGAGTTAAAAAAGATTACCCTACATCAAAAACCATAAATACGACCCTAGAAAATCTAAAAAACATTGAAAGATTATTGTCGTGTCAATGACGACATTATATAGTATAGAATTATTTAAAAAATATTACCCTACACCACACACCCTAAAACCCACCTTAGGACAGTTAAAAACATCAAAGACATTTTTAGGGTTTGTAGTGAAGGGTTTAGGAAACCCTAAAAATCTGCTAAGTCAGTAGCGACATTATAAAGTACATAACGAGTTAAAAAAGATTACCCTACATCATAAACCCTAAAACCACCCTACGAAAGCTAAAAACGTCAAAGGCTTATTGTCAAGTTAGTTGTGACATTATAAAGTTTAGCATGAGTTTAACAAAATTACCCAACACCACAAACTCTAAAAAACCACTATGGGAAAGCTATAAAATGTCGAAGGTATTTTTAGGGTTTGTAGCGGAGGGCTTAGAGTCTAACAACCCTAAACCACAAACCCTAAAAATCTATCGAGTCAATGATGACATTTTAAAGTATAGAGCGAGTTAAAAAAAGATTACCCTACACCAGAAACCCTAAAAACGTCGAAGGCTTATTGCAAGTCAGTTGTAACATTATAAAGTATAGAGATATCTAAAAAAGTTTACCCTACACCACACACCCTAAAACCACCATAGGAAAGCTAAAAACATCGAAGACATTTTTAGGGTTTGTAGTGGAGGGTTTAGGGTCTAACGACCCAAAACCCAAAATCACAAACCCTAAAAATTTATCGAGTCAATGGCGACATCATAAAGTAAAGAACAAGTTAAAAAGGATTACCCTACACCACAAACCCTAAAAACCACCCGAAGAAAGCTAAAAACGTTAAAGGCTTATTGCCGAGTCGATTGCAGCATTATAAAGTATAGAAGGATTTTTTAAAAAAAATTACCCTACACCACACACCCTAAACCCTAAACCACCATAGGAAAGCTAAAAAAGCGTCGAATGCATTTTTAGGGTTTGTAGTGGACCTTAAACCCTAAACTGCAAACCCTAAAGTGAAGATGAATGGGACGTTGATGCATTATGTGCGGTGGATAAAGAGGAGTTTTCCCTTACTGCGACAATAGAGGAGATAGCGCTTACCACAACAACAACAACTCCAATCAAGTAGACTACAAGAAAGATTGGATTGTAGACTCTGGATGCTCAAACCATATGATCGGTGATAAGGGCAGCTACAAAACTTGTCAAATTACAAAGGCAATCGAGTAGTCATGATAATTACTGACAATTCAAAGTTACCGATAACCCATGTCGGTAATACAGTAGTTTCTCCCCAACATTGTGATGCAGAGGCACTACTTCAAAATGTGTCCATGTCCCAGGTATGAAGAAAAACCTTCTTTCCGTATCTCAACTAACATCTATTGGTAAATACATGTTATTTGGACCAGAAGATGTGAGGGTGTATGGAGATCTACACATTGAAGAAGCTCTGATCATGAAGGGACAGAAGGTAGATTCAATCTATGTAATGTCAGCTGAGACTGCCTATGTGGACAAGACTAGAAGGAATGAGAAGGCAGACCTATGGCACATGCGATTTGGCCATGTTAGCTACACCAAGCTAGACATGATGATGAAGAAGGTGATGCTAAAAGGACTCCCTCAACTTGAAGTAAAAACAGATACTATATGTGCAGGGTGTCAGTGTGGAAATGCACACCACTTCCAATGCGAGTGTTTTATTCTTATGCTATAGCCACTAACTTGTTGGACAACTGCACTAAATCCGCACCATGTACATATCTATAGTACACATCGTTTCATTATCTGCAGTACTTCTACAAGATGACTATTGCAGCACTTGAGCCACTTTCCTAACTGTGTCCTAATGCGGCCCATAGTATCTCAAACTCATTTGTCATAATGTGGTCCACATTTATCATCTCATTCATGTGTCTTAATACAACCCACATGCACCATGGTTTTCTCATACTAACATTCTTTGATAAATATTATTATTCACCACTTTATCTTATCAAAACCACATATCCAACCACAAATGAATTGTGCAATAAATCATGGTGATTAAATAATTCAATTCTCACATAATATCTCACAAAGAATTTCATGATAATCCCCGTTAATCACTTTTATAACCAAATAACCATATAACCATCAACCTACACTACAGGAAAAAAGGCTTTTAGCGATAAACAATTTTGATCGTTAATGATGATAATTTTCGTCGTAAATGATAATAACGACCAAAAAAAGAGTTTGTCACCAGTGGTCACTAAAGGTCTGTCGCTAATAGTATTTACGACCAACTAAATATTGATGATCGCTAGAACATTAACGACCAACTATATACGTTATCTCTAATGAAATAGCGACCAACCAAATACCTTGGTCGCTAATGTATTAGCGACTAACGTGAAGTTGATTGCTAACACTTTTTGGGACTACAATATTTTTGGTCGCTAGTGTTTTAGTGACAAATAAAGTAATTGGTTGTTAACGTCATTTGCGACCATTATTGATATCGATGGGTATTAGAAAAAATTTGTACTTGAATTCAATGGTGACCAACAATTTCGGTCACTAATGCTATTAAAAGACCAATTTTTACATGGAATTTTAGCGACCAAATTTTACATGTAATATGTTTTTTTTGTTACCATTCACATATTAATGTTTTTTTTCACCTTCCATATCATTGTTCTAAGTCACAATGCTGAAACCACTATAAGTATAGGATCATGAGATTCTTCATATAAAAATGCTTAGACAACTTCATTTAAAACCATACGACTAGAATATTATAAAAATAGTTTGATACACAATATCAAAAGATTTACAATAATGTTTTACAAAGCAACAAAGGAAAGTAAATGATATGGCATGTCTAAAAATGTCATCTAATGTGACGAAACTTCATAATTTGCAGTTAAATGTCATTGCATTACAAAAATTCCATATTAATTGACTTCCAAATCTATTCATCTAATTCTTTAGAATCATAGTCTCACCATTCAGCTGCACCTGCAATCACAAGAAATAGAGATAATAAATAACACAAGGATTGTCAATGCACAAGGATTGATAAGAACAACTCCTCGTCAACATCCACAATGGATAAATAGTAAGGATGCATAGAACATGAAAATAAAACGCAAGCAAGCAGAGAGCACCTTCAGTCTCAATTTTTCAAGGAAATTTTTCCTTAATAGTATTCTCTTGTGAATACACTAGCTTCATATTCAAGATAATGCAACAACATGAGACATACATTACTCATCAGCTAGAATAACAACAGTTTCAGAGTGATTGACAAATTAAATTAGCCAAGTAAACATGTCCTCTCTCCTCTGTCCTCTCTCTAGCCCACATGTCCGGTATGGCTTTCTGTTTCCCCGCTAGTCTTCCTGAGTCCGCCGCCTTGCCTTACGCCCTACACCACCAAAATTCTCGAAAACCAGTGCAAGGATGCCAGAACGGCGGAGAAAGGAGGAACACAAGGTGGAAAGGAGGAACATAAGGTGGAATGGAAGCCAGTTGGTCAGCAAAGGAAGAAGGAGAGCCAGGGAAGCCGGGGAAATCGAAATCGAAATGAGAAGTTAGTGACTCAAACGGATAAGTACAGACGGCCACAGCAGGGAAACTTTACACACCCCTCTAGCGTGACAGTGTTCATTGATAATGTACAAAAACATACGTCAAATGTCCAGCTGGGGCAGATTATAAGGAGGTTTGCGAAGTGGAACCGACTATATATTAGTAGGAAAACCAGGAAAAACAGTTATCATGCATGCGCTTTCGTTGTACTGGAGAATGTGGCAGATGCTAAGAGGGTTATTGAGGGAGTTACAGGCTGGTACATCAATGGGGTGAAGATGATAGCAAGGATGGAGTTTCAAGGGAAAAGGGATAAGAGAAGAAATGAGATGTTTGATGGGAGGAGGAGTACACCGAGGCATATCAGGGGAAGAACCTTGGCACAACATAACAACAACGACTATGCAAAGGTGCAGGACACACAAAGAAGAGGAGGATTGCACGAGTCAGTAATCTCCCGACTGACAGTCCGATTGGAGCAAGATCAGAACATGAGGAAATGTCTGGAAAAATGCGTGGTGGCGGAACTGCCATGTGATAAGAATCCTGGAGATGCTATGGTACTATTACAGAAGTGTTGGCCGAAGTTAGCTAGAGTTCTTGCCCTATCCAGAAAGCGCTTCTTGATGGTTTTTAACAGTTTAGACGTAGTCCGAAAGATCTTGGATAACCTGGAGGCTAAGGAGGGCATACAACTAAAGGAGTGGACGGTAAACGACCAAGTGGAAACTAGAAGAACCTGGATCACCATTAGGGGAGTTCCACTGCATGCATGGAATAAAAGTAACATTGCTCGCATAGCCAGGATGGTGGGAGAAGTGGTAAGAGTTGAGGAGGAAGAGTCAGAACTAGTAGAAAATGCAGAAGTTAGGGTACAGGTGGACACATCGTCCCTTCATCTAGTTAATTGGAAGGTCCGGGTTCAGGTGGAAGGTAGAACGTTCATGGTGTCGATTGTGGAATCAAACCCACTGGAGATAGGCGAAGCCCAGGCGGCGGCCGCGGACAGCATCATACAGATCCCACAAGATGAAAGTCGAAAGAGGAAACGTCAGTTACAGGAGGAGACAAGGAAAGGGGGCGGCTCGAGTAAAGCAATAATTAGCCCACATTCCCAAAAAGAAAACAAAGGAACTGATGAAGTGGCAAAAGGACAGAGTAGTAATGGAGATAGGCGAAGCGTCCATATGTCGGAGGAAACACAGAGCGGTGGAGCCAGCCCAAGGGTTGGGGTTCAGGACACGTGGGAAGCAGGGAGGACGTATGAATATAATATGAGTCAGTTATTGGGAATTGAAGGAACAGGAGAATACTCCCCAGAGGAGCGGTTAATCGGTGGTAAAAAAGAGGAGACAGGCATTGCCTCTCGAACTAACTTGACACAAACTCCAATCAAAGGCAACCTAGTATTAGAGACAATTCCCGACAGTACCCAAGGAATATTTTCTAAAAGCGGCACAATACAGAAGGACCTGATAGTCCTAGATACTCCAAAGTCTCAACAGGGGAAAACTCAGAAACAGCATAAAGAACCAGTAGGAGGGAAGTCCGACTTAGTTGTGGAGTTGTTCCATGATATACCGGAAGATGAAAACATTAACAAAGTCAGAGTAGCGAGAGATTCACAGGGGAAAATCAAGGATATAGAGGCGGAGGCGGACGAGTGTATGAACTTGCTGAGTGTGCTGGGCTGTGGGATTCCATGTCCTGAAAGTGCACGAATAATCCTACGCCAGAATATCCAAAATTGTATCAACGCTCAAGGTCATGGGGATAACAGTGGCAATGCAGAACATCCGGGGGATGGGGTCTGCTCAAAAGGCAGTAGCAATTCGGAGGGAGATCAAAATGAGGAAAATAACAATAATGTGCATGGTGGAAACACAGACGTCGCAGGTCTCTGCTAGTAAGGTCGCGGGGTTTTGGGGAGGGAAGAAGGCTAGTATGGCCTAGGATCATGTGGAAACTAGAGGGCGGTCTGGTGGGATTGTGGTCATGTGGAATGAGGAGGAGGTGGAAGTAGGGAGAAGTGAAAAAGGGGACAGATGGATCATGTTAGAAATATTAGTACACGAGGACGGATTCAAAGGTGCTTTATTGTGTGTGTACGCTCCATGTGACAGGGTAGAAAGGGTGGAAATGTTTGACAATATACTGCAGGCAAAAGATAACTGGGAGAGAACACTGTTAGTGCTTGGGGATTTTAATGATGTGTTAGAATCTGGAGATAGATACCAGAGGGAGTCAAGCCAGGGAGGGGAACCTCCTAGTGAATTTCGGCAGTAGGTATACGACATGGAGTTAAGGGAGATACCTTTACAAGATGCTAGATTTCCGTGGAAAGGTCGGGGGTCCTGTAGTCGAATAGATCGAGCTTTTGTGCAAGATGAATGGTGTGCTCACTATGCGGACATACGCCTCAACACGGGCACATGGGATATATCAGATCATCGTTTGTTAATCGTGACAGTGGGGAATCTTCATTGGGGGCCTAAACCGTTCCGGGCCCTAGATATGTGGCTAGATCATCTGGCATTTGGAAGAGTGGTGAGCAAAGAGTGGCGGCAAATGACATATGGCTCTACACAGAAAAGATTAAAAAGCTAAAGAGCGCTTTAAAAGGATGGAACAAATCGGTTTTTGGAGATGTTAATACCCAGGTAAGCGCTCTCCAAAGTAAACTATGGGAATTTGATGCTAAATATGAAGCAGGAGATAGATCAGAGGAACTGGAACTCAATAAAAGAAAGACAATGAGCGATCTTGCAGTGGCTAGACGCAACAGTGAAATCTACTGGCGCCAAATGGCGAGGGATAGGTACATAAAGGGTGGGGATAATAATTCTCGTTATTTCCACCGTTTGGCTACTCTGAATCGAAAGAGGAAACATATTGGCATTCTAAGGGTGGGCGATCGGATGATGGAGGACCCAAGAGAGATTAGAGATCATGTCGTACGATTCTTCTCGAAGGTTTACAGACTGGATGAAGTAACTAGACCACGCATTCAACCGCCTACTATTGATCATCCATATCTATCGGAAGCAGAAATCAGAGAATTAGAGGAGATTCCATCGTTGGGTGAAATACGGAGAGCAGTCTGGGATTGCGATGGGTCGAAAGCCCCAGGGTATGATGGGTTCAATATGAGGTTTATAAAACAAATGTGGGGAGTAATTGGGGCTGAGTTCGCTAGAGATGTACGTGAGTTTTTCATCTCAGGTAAGCTTGAAAGAGGTGTGACTATGACATGGATCACCCTAATCCCTAAGCTCGCCGAAGCGGTTACTATTGATGATTATAGGCCGATAAGCATGCTGGGTTGTATCTATAAGGTCATAGCAAAGACAATGACAAAGAGATTAACTAAATTAATGCCAAGGCTTATTGGTGAGACCCAGACGGCCTTTGTGCATGGCCGGAATATCCTGGATGGTCCGTTCATTGCGAATGAAACAATTCGGTGGCTAAGGAAGAACCGTCGGAAAGGGGTATTAATCAAGGTTGATTTCCGGAAGGCTTATGATTGCATATCATGGGATTTTTTACGGTTGATGCTAGTTGAGTTTGGCTTTGGGCAGAAATGGATTGACTGGGTAATGGAATGTGTGACCACTGCAAAGATTTCTATATTGATCAACGGCTCTCCGACAAAGTCATTTGCACCAAGAAGAGGCCTACGGCAAGATGATCCATTATCTCCATTTTTATTTGTGATAGTAGCCGAAGCTCTAAGCTGGATGTTCAAGAAGGAAATACAACTAGGCCGGTTCCATGGGCTTGAAATTGGTAGAGAAGGAGTGATACTATCGCACCTGCAGTTTGCGGATGATACGTTAATCTTTTGTGATATTAACCGGGATGAAGTGACTGAACTGCACCGGATACTAGTATGCTTCACTAGTATGAGTGGACTAGAAATTAACTTGGGAAAGACTGCGGCGTACTGCCTAAACGCTTCGAGCTCTGAAGAACAAATGGTTGCTGATATATTGGGATGTAGCATAGGTAAGCTGCCGACGACGTATCTCGGGTGCCCGTTGGGGGCAAAAATGAATCGCCTAGAGACATGGAGCCCGGTTATTAGAAAAGTGGAATCAAAACTGGCCAACTGGAAGTCGACGTCACTGTCAAAAGCAAGAAGAGGAGTCTTAGTAAGATCGGTGATGGAAGCGGTACCTTTATATTATTCGAGCCTTTTTGTAATCCCAAGTAAAGTCCGCAAGATCCTGGTGGACAAACAGAGGAGGTTCTTTTGGGGTAAAGAGAAGAGAAGATAAGATACATGGCTCCGGTGGCTTGGGAAAAGCTAGCGAGGCCAAAACAATCTGGAGGCCTGGGCTTTATTGATATGAGGAAAAAAAATAAATGTTTGCTAGCGAAGTGGCGGTGGAAGTTTGTGCGGCAAAAAGGCTCCCTTTGGCATAAAATTATTCTGAATATATATGGCCGAGATGGGGGAATGAATTCGAGTATGGGATTAGGGCGATTGCGACAGTTTCGAGGTATATGGTCGAATATCATCAAAGTTACCATGCTAGATGATGGAACCATAAACGAGCTGTTGGTTAACAATATCAGATGCAGAGTTGGAAATGGAGAAAACACGCTATTTTGGGAGGATCGTTGGCTGGGTGGTGAGCCATTACGGCTTGTGTTTCCCAGGCTGTTCTCACTGTGTGAAAATCAGAATGGAGTAGTTAGCGATATGGGGGGATGGATTGATGACAGGTGGAGATGGTCACTTGCATGGAGGCGGCGCTTGTTTGAGTACGAGAAGGATATGGAAAATGAACTCATGGAGAGGCTACAGGGGCAGGTGTTTCACCGCGAAGAGGAGGATGAAATCGTGTGGGCGAAGCTGGGAAAGAATTCAGGATAGGTGAGTTATATGCGAGCCTTTTTCAACAGAACAATGAAGAGATGCCTGAAGTAGTGTCTATCGTGAACAGACTTTGGAGCAAAGCGGCAGAACCACGTGTAGAGGTACTTATGTGGTTTGTTTTAATTGGTAAACTCTTGACTAAGGATGTCCTATTTGTCCAAGACATGATCCCAATAGGTCAGTGCTGGTGTCCCTTCTGTCGGCATCATATGGAGACTATCGATCATGTCTTACTCTACTGTGAATTTACAGTGCGGATCTGGAGCAAACTCATTGGGTGGTGGAGGATTAATTTTGTTTGTAAGGAAACTCCGAGGCAAGTTTTTGAGGAGTGGATGTCGGTTAGGCTAAACAGAAGCCCGCAGAAAATTTGGAGATCAACCTTCTTTTATGGAGTCTGGAGTATTTGGAAGATGAGAAATGATGTAATATTCATTTTATGGAGTCTGGAGTATTTGTCGTCCGCAGAAAATGTGAATTTACTGTGCGGATCTGGAGCAAACTCATTGGGTGGTGGAGGATTAATTTTGTTTGTAAGGAAACTCCGAGGCAAGTTTTTGAGGAGTGGATGTCGGTTAGGCTAAACAGAAGCCCGCAGAAAATTTGGAGATCAACCTTCTTTTATGGAGTCTGGAGTATTTGGAAGATGAGAAATGATGTAATATTCAGAGAGGCCAGGCCGTCAGTAAGTAGGGCTGCTTTTGAGGCAAAAAGTGGGGTATGGAGATGGACGAAGAGTTGGTGGCGAGAGTTTCCTATCCCATTCGAGGTGTTTGTTCATTCGGATAATCTAAAGGACGACTTGTGGCTCCTATAATCCCTCTAGTTGTTTTCGCCTAATTACTAGTGTTTCCATGTCTCTGGTGGGATGATGGATAAGGTTTTGTTTTGGACTAGGGTGTTATGTTTTCGCCGTAGGTGTGCTGTTTCTATTCGGTTTAAGTTAAGTTGCTGAGATGTTAGTTTTTGTATTGTTTAGTGGTGGACACTCTTTTTCCCTCTTGGGCTTTTTCCCACTAGGTTTTGCCTAAGGGGGTTTTAATGAGGCCCAATATGAGACCACTTGTTCGATTTTCTTTAATAATATGGCCTAGTGCCTCACTTATAAAAAAAACATATTTCAAAGATGATACTCATAAGAAACGCTTAAAAGCCAATAAAAAACAGATTCCATCATGCTTATATGGTGGTTTTAAACAAAACCAAATGCTGAAGCAAAATTAAACAATATTCATATCTAATAAACAACAGAACAATTTGTTATTTAAGCAGTAAGAACCATAAGCTTGCAATCTCACTATCTTTTCAGCTTAATATCAATTCTTAATCAAGGCTGAAATAGCCAACAAAAACATATTTGATTAGGGAAGGACCAATACACAAAAGCACTCATAGTAGCAGCAATATACCAAAGCAAAATCTGGGTTAAATTTCAACTTAAATCGTGAAGATACATCCACACGTATCAGTTCGGTAGCATAACTTAAGTAAAGCTTAAAGCCAAACAACATCAAATTCCTTCATATTTATATGGGGGCTTTAAACAGAGGCAAAAGGCTAAAGCAACATTAGCATTATTCATGTCTAATAAACAACTGAAACATTCGTTATTTAAGCAGCAACAATCAAAACCAGTTCAGCTTGTTCTCTCTCTATCTTTTCAGCTTAATAAAAAATTCATAATCAAGGCTTTAATAACCAACAAAAACACATACTCGATTAGGCAAGCAGCAATATACACAAGCACTCATAGCAGCAATAATATACACAAGCACTCATAGCAGCAAAATATACAAAAGCAAAACTTGGTTAATATTCAGCTTAAAACGTGAAGACACATCCACGCATATCAGCTCAGTACCATGACCTCTGTAAGGCTTAAAAGCCAACAAAAACAGACTCCATCATGCTTATATGGTGGGTTTAAACAGAGGCAAATGCTGAAGCAAAATTGAGCATTATTCATGTCTAATAAATAATTGAACAATTCGTTATTTAAGCAGCAAAAATCAGAACCAGTTCAAGCTTGCAGTCTAACTATCTTTTCAGCTTAATAACAATTCATAATCAAGGCTAAAAAAATCATGTTTGATTAGGCAAGCATCAAGATACATAAGCACTCATAGCAGCAGCAATATATATAAACTAATCTGGGTTAAATTCAACTTAAACCGTGAAGACACATCCACGCATATCAGTTCAGTAGCATAACCTAAGTAAGGTTTAAAAGCCAAACAACAACAGATTCCATCATGCCTATATGGTGGCTTTAAACAGAGGCAAATGCTGAAACAAAATTGAGCATTATTTATGTCTAATAAACAACTGAACAATTTGTCATTTAAACAACAACAATCAAAGCCAGTTCTAACTGGCAATCTCACTATCTTTTCAGCTTAATAACAATCATAACAGTTCAAGCTTATAGCAGGATACCAACCTCAATGAAATATGTCTTTCTGATGCTAGTGGAGAGCTATTCAAGTCGTCCTCATTATCATTGACGTTATCATCTACATTGATTCCTCTTTGGATGAAGAATTGTAGATTGTTCAAAAAAAATTCCATAGCAGGTGTCCATCTCTCCAACTTTCTTTAACTCTTGTGTCTTTATTTATTTTTTCAAGCTCCCTTCTTTTCTTTTCAATGCTTCCTTTTATGCATTCAGCTCATCTAATATTCTGTTCTTTGATTTATAAGGACCCCTAACATCTTTAGGCTTTACTTCACCACCAAATCCTTGTAGATGAATCCTTGTTTTATTTGGTCCATGCACTCGCTCAGCAACCTCAAAATGAGTAAGAGATGGATTTTGATCTTGAAATTTAGATCAAACAAATAGTAAAATAATTAATGAACATATAGAAGAACAACGTATTATACTTTAATCATGACATACTTTGCATCATTATTAAGTCAAGAATTATAAGGGAGAAAAGTTTAGTATGTGAGAAATTGATGATGTGGAACGCATTATAGCATAATCAAAGGTGGAGAAAATTCTCGTATGCTGGTGAGACTCTAGGCAGCAGTAGTAACAACTAGCGTGGACAGCCTGCATTGAAAAAAATATACTCAACATCAGTTTCAGAGAATAGAAATGCAAGCTAAATAGGAGAAAAGTGCAAGCTGCAAAAGTAACACTGGATAGAAGAGCACAAAATATGTATTAAATTAGTCTTATTTTTTTGGTAATATAGTTCAAAACCATTAAATTCATACTCCAAAGACTTGTATCTTTTTTCATGTTAACATATGTACAACATCGTTTTTCCATCTGCTCCAGCGCTATTTTCAACTTTCTCTGTTCCCTTTTTGCTTTTCCTTCAATGACTTCTCCATTTTATCATTTTGCTTGCTCGGTGCAAGCAATTGCAGGTTGCTGGAGCTAAGATGAAAAGTATGAATTTAGAAGCTATGTGCAACATTGTAAATATAATATCTTGCCCTTGCACACCAAGCTGTGAAAGTGGACTCGGTTTTGGATAATTAAGTTTTAGGATCATTGTGAATCTAAATACAGCAGAACTGACCATTAAAGGTTTTACCTATTAAAAACAAAGGAAAGAGCATAAGACGAAACAGGACACAAAATCTGTACTAGATGAAGAGGTGAAGTGCATACGAAACAGGACACAAAATCCTGGCTCATTTTTTCTAACACTAATATGGTTTATGCTTTACATCTCTTGCTGGTCCTAATATTTAATATGCACACTGTTTTACGGAATATTTATACAGCTTAGGATATACGGGAGGAAACATATAGCTTTGGCCTCTACCAAAGATTTATCTGGCATGTAATAGTAGGGATGGATTTTTAGTGCTAACTGCTAAGGGGAGGAAAAAAAAGAAAGTTGGGGTGTGCTTAGCTTCAAGTACTGACTCGTTAATTTTAAAGCTCCTAAGATTGTTTGAGGCAGCGGAGAAGCTTCATCAGCAAGCAGCTAAATCTGTACAGGTGGGGAAGGGAATGATGCAACAGACCTGGTTCTACAGAAGAGGAATGTATTGCAGGCTATGGAGAAGTCAAAAGGAAGAATCAAGTTGCTGGATGAGCTTGCATTTAAGCTGAATGAGGCAATATCTATCAAGGAGGTTCATCTAATTGGAAAAGTGGCATCTGATCTTGAACTTGACAGTGAAGATGATGTTGCCTTGTTCGTATTGTATCACCTCAGTAAGTAGTTGTTCAAGACATGGATGATGAAGACAATGGTGATGGTACAGTTGTACAGACTCAGAATGAGAGTCAATTGGAAATTTTCTGCTATATAGGTCACGATTTTCAATCTTTAGATTGGTTGGGTTGAGTGAACCTATCAACAAATCATGTACGAAAGTATTAGTTACTGCTGTTTAAAAAAACATGTACACTAATACCCCACATAGATCAGAATAGCACAAACAATATGTATACAGCAGTACGATTGAATCAGAACAACACAGAGTATATATATATGTACAACAGTATGTGATTATGATGGATCATTTCGTTTCTCCCCACTTAATTGGTATAAACTGAATTGATAAGTGCAATGAACAACTCAATTAACCAAGCATCAAAGAGAACAGCACACGAACAACAATCATTTCAAAAATGAGAAAATTGAAGTACTAGTGGTGATAAATCTTCAAATATAACTTCATAAAGAACCTTCATATCGTGTTTTCAGAGTTTCAAAAAAATTCAACCCCTGCATACGAGAATACTAGTATTCCTTCCAATACAACCACTAATCCGGTAATAATAGGATTTGATTACCGGAGCTAGTTACTGTTTTGCTTCGTCATTTAAGTATCATGTCGTGCTTGATTTTTATACCGATCCAGCAGTTACAACGGGACAATTTCGGCAGGTGTTCCTCGACCATGCTAGTGTCGCGATGAAGAGCGTCGGAGATGACAATCGTGGATGTCGGCGATGGTGATCGTGAACGTCGAAGATGGTGATGGAGAACATTAAACTGCCAAAGAACTAAAACGGAGAATGACGTTGTAGATGGAAAATTCAATGATTGAAGACGGAGAACAATTGGAGATGGGGAATTCGATCGAAGATGGAGAACGAAGGGTAAGCGAGGAGCGGCGATAGACGTGCAAAAAAAGAGGGTTAAGGGTTTGCTTTAGGGGAAAAGCTACAGGCAGAGTAAAACAAATTAGAGCAAGTCATACATGATTTATAAATATCTAAGACTAATTCTAATGGTTATAAGTTAAGTAATTGTTATTTTTCTGATTAGAAAGGTTTAGTTTTTAGCGGTAATCCTCCACAATGAGCGTGTCATATAGAAAAAAATATCATTTTATTGCGACCAAAACAATATTTTTAGCGAACGGATAAACTGATAGTCACTAAAATGATAGTTACAACGACAAAATTATTGGGTTGTCATAAATAATTATTTAATTGTGATCATATTATATATTGGTGGTATAGTTGGTCTCAAATAACCCATTTTCTTGTAGTGCTAATAATAATATGTTCAACAAATTTATTCAATTACCAATCAGTCTCAACCTGCAGATGTACATATAAAAGTCACATCTGATTATTTTTACAAAGTAATAAAATCTAGTGAACGCAGTAACTTATCCTATAGTTTACTGACGACTTGCATCAAAATGAATCAAGAAATTCAGATACTTCTCCTTGTTCACAGAATCCGAGCGTTGCTACCTACACGTCGCCGATTAAATAAAGGAAACAAAATTAATCTATCTCCCCCTTCCTATTTTCCCCTTTGCATGTAAGTGGACAGAGTGGATCTTTCCTATTATTTTTGTTTGTACTCTACTTGCATGTGTAGAGAAAGAAATGGAGGTGTATAATTTGTTTTTTTTTCTTTTTGTTGTCTGTTTCCTGCTTATGACGGAGGAGGATGAGAGGGAAAGTGTTTTTTCTTTATTTACGCCTATGTAATTGATGACAAGGTGAGATGACTGATGTAGATTTTCTTTTCCGGTGTCAGTGAACCCAATACAAAGAGAGGGGAGAGAAATGAGCCCTACCTTTTTGTTCTCTAGCAAAAAGAAGGATGCAAGAGTGGGAGATGCGGAAAACACCAACATAATAATATAGCCGGTCAGAAAATTAAAGAAGTAAGGGTGTGTTCACTTCGGGGTAATCAACAAAGGGAAACAGAATTATTCCCTTTGTGGTTGTTTGTTTTGTATTTTTAGTGATTCCGTTTCACCCACTCCAGGTTTCAAAAACCCCATATCCCTTTTACTGATTCCCCTCAAAATCTCAGGGAAAGGTATTCCCGTTCCTCCTCCTACCTCATAATCATATACAATATTGGTAATATATTATTTACATTTGAAAAATGAACAAATACTATATATCATATATATATATATATTATTTATAATTTAACTACAATAAAATTCTGAAATAATAATATATATTATTAATAAATTTAAATAAATATTAAGATATATCATCATTTATACAATTATTTATAGTTTAAATAAATATGAAAAATATATTATATATAATATATATTTATATTAAGAAATATTAATTATACTTTAAATGATATAAAATAAAAAAATATTTATATATATTGTTTTTAATTTACATAAATTTATATTATATAATATATAAAATATTTATATACATTATTTACAATTTAATTACATATTTTTAAAAATTATTTAAATTAAAAATACTATAAAATTTAAAAAAATTAATATACAATATATTAGTTTATGTGAATATTTATTTATTTATTTACAATTTAAATAAATATTTTCAATATATATAATAATAAATATTCTTTATAATACTATAAATTAAAAAAATTATATATAGAGATAAAATTTTAAAAATATTATATATTATATATATTAATATATATTGTATATATAATCTATATAAATATTAATATTTATTGTATATATAATCTATATAAATTATATATAGAGATAAAATTTTAAAAATGTGATATATATATATATAAAATATCAATATATATTGTATATAATCTATATAAATTTTAAAAACTATTTATATTTCTATATAATTATATAAATAATAGTATATGTTATACACAAATTAGATAAATATTAATACATATTATTCATAATGTAAATAAGTATTAACATTTCTCTGTTTGGAACCAAACAACAACAAAAACAATCATTAAGAATTCTACTCCGTTTTTGTGTAGAACCAAATGAACTTCTTGATTCGGGGGAATCTCTTTCATTTCCTTTCCACTCCCTTTCCTGATTCCATTCCGTTTCCTCGCCTTGAAGTAAACGCACCCTAAGGAAATGTGGAGTGGAAACAATTATGAATTACACGAAGAATAAAGGTGGTTAAACTGTTTAATTAAATTATGGAAAACTAAGAGTTCGAAAATATGGAAAGATACAAATGATTTATTAAACAAAGTCAGAAATATGGAAAATTAACTGATTCACTAAATAAAGTCATGAAATAAGTAAAGATTAAACCTAGTTATTTAACATAGTAGTATTTAAATCATATCATTATTTTTATAACTATTATAAATAAATCAAATTAATCAGAAAAACACGAGAATCATTATTATGACATTAAAAATCACAACTGACCCATTTTTAAAAATGTGTTATTTTATTAAAATAAATTATCTTTAGAAATACTATATAATAAACTATATATTGTACTTGCAATCCATATAATATATTATTAAATTTTATAATATATATATATATATATATTAAAATCTAGGGGTATTTCTGCATATATGTTAGAAGATCAACATAACGTTTTATAGTATTAAACTATTTGGCCGTAATAAACTCGTTGCTTGGTCTTCTCTCTTTGGCAGCGTTTTTCTCTTTTTCTTCCCTTTTTCAGCGAGGGTACCGTTTCACTTTCTGCCTTGACAATTCTTTTGTTAATTCCTTGCTATCATGACTGTGTTCTCTCATGATTTCTTTCTTGGTGTTTCTATGCTGTGTTTTCTTCGGCCTTACTATGTTATAATAAACTACTCTATAGATGTTGGTAACTTTAGTCTTAATTAACTGTGGTATGAGCAATCTGACGGGGTTAAAGGCGTTGTCAACATCCATCTGCATGTCGTCGATTTAGTTTGTGAATTATCATGGTAATGGAAGATTTTCATTGGCTCTTGCTAGTGGACTTGGGCAAGCACAACCACATTGTCGGTGATAATTTTTTGAGATTGACTACCCAACCTGATCAGCTCGTCAAGGTTCTGCTGTAGATGGTGAGCCTCGACAATCCAGGTCGGCAGAGGATGGAATACCACAAACATGTGCAAATCACATAGAAATGATGCAGGCAAAAAGATGGAGGGTGTTGCCCGGAAATTGAGCGTAAAAGCTGAACTCGTTCGCTCAGTCGGGTTTTCACTTCGCTCAGTCAGAAATTTAAAAAACTTTACCATTTTGCCCTTACCTATAAATTCTCCTATATATACACCTTACCCTCTATTATCTCTCCACAAAATTTCAAAATTTCAAAATCTCAAAACTCTCTATCTCTCTAGAATTCTCTCTGACTTCTCTCTAGAAGCGGTAACCGGAGCGGGAGCAGGAGCGGTAGCGGGAGGATAGCCGGTGCACAAGTCATCATTTCTGTTAGTACGATTTGCAAAATCAGGTTCTTTTCTGTCATAATTTACAGTTTTTAGCGTAGATTAGCAGTAAAAGTAGTAAAATTAGCAGAAAACAGTAGACGAATTCGGGAACGGGGGAGGAAGAGAAGCCGGCGCAGGCGCGCAGATGCCAGCAGGCGCGCTGGCGCGCGGGTGAAGAAAACGGCGCGGGCGCGCGGGGAAGGGGGACGGCGCAGGCGCGCGGGTGGAGACGACGGCGCAGGCGCGCGGGTGGAGACGACGGCGCAGGCGCAGGGGGAGGAGACGACGGCGCTGGCGCCGGGGAAGAAAGATGCGCGCGGGCGCGCGCTGTCGGGAACGCTCGGGGCTCGTTTTTGCTGTTTTGTTATATAATTGGTCGTTTTTTACTGTTTTGTTACATAATTGGTCGTTTTTTACATTGTATACCTCTATTATGCGTGTTTTAATCAGTTCCTGGATTTGTATGAATTTGTTTTGACGTTGAACTACTGAGATACATGTATGACCGGTATTGACTAACCTCGACCGGTCTTGACTAACTGTAAAAATAGTATGACTAAATTCTACGGTAAACAACAGATGGCGGGAGGAAAGAGCAAGGGTTTGCTTGGTAGGTTCGGTTTGGGTAAGGGTAAGTCGATTTCCGACCGAGGCGAGAGTTCATCACACCCTCGTGTGAGCGGGCCTGATGCTGCTGCTGCAGAGAGGAGGCGTACACAGTACGCTACAGCTTCGTCCAGGAAGCGTAGGGAGATTTGAGTTTCTACGAGCCCGTGAGGAGAGGATGCGGGCGGAGTTTGAGCTGGAGCAGGGGGAGGGGGAGGAGCAGGAGGTGGACCAGCTGCATAGTGTGGATCTGGACTCATTGATCGGCGATGGGACGCTGGTTGTGAGGTCTGATAGTCCTGATTGGCCTACTCCTGGACAGAGTGGGGCCGGAGACGCACGTCATCACGAGGCTGACGCTGATGACGAGGACATAGATGAGCCGGTTGCTGAGGTGGCCACACGGGTGCGCCATCGTCGCCGGTCCCCAGTACATGGTCCGACAGAGGGGGTGGCGCAGATGCCGGCTGCTGATGCTTGGTTGCTTGGGCAGACTCCAGTGCCCGGAGGCCCTCAGGATACGAGTTTGATCCCGAGTTTCGGTGGTCACGTCGCGCTTGACGTGTGGCGAGGAGTGGTAGTGTTTCCCGTCTGGTAATAGATTCCATAAAATTTAAGATTGTTTAGGAAATGGTTAATATAGTGTGAACTCAATCATAAATATTCAACAGGAGAAGGGGATGTCTTAGCTTCAAGCCTAAGACGAAGTATTTGGAGGCGTGGACTCCGAGTACATTGAGGCACCCAGAGTCTCTAGCAGCGGTCGAGGATAGCGGACTTGCGCATCTTGTCGACATAGCGCATGGTTGTTTTGACCTCGCGCTCCTCTCAGCGTTCGGGAGAGATGGCAGCCTGACACGAACTCCTTTCACATGCCATTCGGAGAGATGACTATTACTCTCCACGACGTCTACCACTGCAGAATGGATTTATCGTGAGTGAATTAGAAGAGGTGTAGATGTTAAAAGAAAGAAATTAATACTCAAAATATCCGTCGGGCTGCAAATTAAAACCCGGTCGTAGTAGTGTAGAAGACAGAAGCGGCCGGGGTCAAACCGTGGGACTTATAGCGAGCTAAAGTAGTTCCTAAGCTTGTCACAAAAGGGGGGAAGTTAATTGACTTGTTTTTTTAGAGAATTAAAAGAGCAGATTAAATTACTGAGTGCAGATGAATTAAATGGAACTCCGGGTTCAGGTTTATATAATCTGATTAATTATACTATCTCTACCGGTTTAATATATTAGTTTGGCAAAATTCCTGTTATTATCCTAAGGACTAAGTCATAGACCCTTAAGAACTCGTTTACCAGAAAATGCTCGGTCTAATCAAGGTTCGAGCAAAACTATGTAAACGGACGTTAAATTCAAGGAATTATGATTGCATCTGTAAATACTAACTTATTAAATCATAATAAGTTTTCTCAAGATTTACGGCTTAAATAACCTGTCTATTTATCACCTGGTCTGATCAAAATAGACTTAGGAAAGCATTTTAATAAATTCATGTAATTTATTAAAATGGTGAGAGAAATCCTTTAAGCGTAACAAACTGTATTATTAAAACCGGTAGAAATATTGATTACATAATTAAACAAATCATAATTAAAAACTTGCCCGGAGCAAATCCTCCTTAGCCAGACATATTAACTGGTAATAAATCTGACAGAGGTTGGACGTAATAACAGCACGGGGATGTGATTAGTGAATGGAGAAATGGAGAGGTCGAAGAGTGAAACATGTACGTAGGTTATTATAAGTGAAGTGGGTGAATTAGAGAATTAATGGAGTGAAATGAAATACGAGAGTGAACTACTGGAAGAGAATGAGATGAGGTGAGTGTGAGTGATTTTCAGGTTTCTCCGTGCACTCGTACAAGGTTGCAGTGGATGGTTATTATATAGAAGAAAGGAAGACTACGTAGAAGACTTGCAGTTGATTGCCTCTGTTGATTTCTTCACTGATTGAAGCATTGATTGCTTCATTTAATGCAGGGGACAGGAGCTGGATACGCGTGAGCGAAATAAGGTAGGCGACGGCGGGGTAGGGTAGATAGATAAGGCGAGTTGCAGAGTCGCGCGAGGAAGAAAACTATGTTCGGGCGCGATTTTATCTTGTCCGCCTGTGGAAGACCGCCTGATAAGTGGCGGTAGAGGTGGTGATGTCCGCCTCGCGGACCGCCTGATAAGTGGCGGTAGTGGTAGTGGTGTCCGCCTGGCGATTGCATGTGAGGAGACCGCCTCATAAGTGGCGGTAGTGGTGGAGAGGACCGCCTCATAAGTGGCGGTAGTGGTGGAGAGGACCGCCTGGCGGTTGCATGTGAGGAGACCGCCTCATAAGTGGCGGTAGTGTGTGGAGAGGGCCGCCTGGCGGTTGCATCAGAGAGGACCGCCACTTCTTGGGCGGTTGCAACCATTGACCGTGGCCTATTTTCCTTCAAACTTTGACCGGCTCTAAATTCTTCGTTTGGACTCCGTTTTCTGAGCCGTTTGTGTCTACGCGTACGTCTCTTTGTCTACTTCACTCCCGGCTTGGTTTTCCTCATGTTAAACCAATAATTTTGTGAGATAAACAATAAAACATAAACTAGAGGAAAACTAACCGAAGTGGAGAAAAAAGAGCAAGAAAAGTGCTAATATTATACATGAAATACACCTAAATAACATGCTCATTTAGACACTTATCACACCCCCACACTTATCTTTTTGCTTGTCCTCAAGTAAAACCATGTACCTAAGTAGGTAGGAAATGCTCAATACTAACAAATATTATTATGAAGGGTAGGATAAAAAAGTCAATAGTTTCTGATCTCTAAAACTTATTGAGGAGTGTGAAAAATTATCTGCTGGCGGCATAGGTGTGCTCAAGGTGAAAACAAAATTTAGAATTTCGGGGTATGATCTAAGGTACTTCAATGTTTCTTTTGTTTTGGTGACTCCGAGAACTTTTACCAAGGCCAACTTTTCTCAAGAATGGGCATTGAGGAGAAAATAAAAGGAAGAAAAGATTTATGCATTTGCTTCACTTTTGCAAAAGAGATGAGAAAATATAGGCATCACGCCTTTGTATTTAAGAACACTCAACTCTCTTTTGTGGTTACCAATGGTGTCTCGAAAGTCCCTTATTTTTTGTATACTTCTTCTTTTTTTTTTAACAGAGAAATACCCCTTAGCAATCCCTAAGAGAGAAGACAGAAAGAAACCCTGAGCAATAAAATCCAACCAATTTGCAGATTATTTGGTCACACCGCATATAAAAATGCTCCTCAAAAGTAATCAAATGTAAAAATTTTAAAATTTGTACCCTTTATCCTACAATTCATAATAGTATTAGTTTTTAAAGAGAACAACCTACATTAGCAGGGTACATAATTCAATTAGAACAAATGCGAGGTAAGCAGAAGATAAGCAGAGAGACTTAACAAATTTTAAGCATTTAGATGTCCTAGGTTCTTCCCCACACTTTAGCTCAAGCAATGCCCTCATTGCGTAGATGAAATAAAATTAATAGGGCAAGCAAAGTAAAGGAAAGAGTGTACTCCCCAGATTTCATAGAGTGTGTAGCTCCCCCACACTTGAGTGTTGCTGTGGAATGTCATGAATTGAACCTGTAAAGAATATTCTACACAACGAGAAGAACTCAAGTGAAGCCTGCATTTTATTATAGCAAATAAAAGGGAAATATAGTACAAAAAGGAAAAACATATTAAATTAAAGGAAAAATAAAAGATAGATAGTGGGTTGCCTCCCACCGAGCTGCCCGGGTTTAACGTCTCTAGCTAGACGTATTTTCTTTATTATCCCGGATCATAAATGAATGTTGACAATGGCAGTACCGGGATCAGGAAATTGGCAATATGTAGGATCTAACCACCTGGATCAAAACAAAGTATTATGGCAACAATGATAGTAGGAAGAGACAAACTCCACAAAACCTGGTTTTGAAGGAGGTTATTGCTGGCATTAATCTTGTAGTGAAAACCGGGTGATGGTTGTAGTGCTTCCTCAAATTGGAGAATGTAAACATTCTCCTTTGTTGGTGAGCCGTATGGGTGCAAGAAGGTAGTGGTGGTGCTTGCTCAAAGTCGAGGATGTAAATTTCCCCCTCTGGAACGAAAATGAAGGTGGAAGTGAGCTTCAACGGGTGGGTGGGGTGGGCATTATTTTTCTTTGTCGAAGGGCCCAAATTTTCCAATGGATGATCCTTAGTGTGAGTATCATCCTCTTCAAATTTAAGGATGAAGACATCCTTAACTGCGTTGAGTGGTTCAGGGAGAACTTCTGGGAAATTTGTATCTTCAAATTCTGACCCTGGATCAAATGGAAGATGGCCTTCTCACTCAGCGAGCCGACTGCGAATTTCCACCCTACTTCTTTGTTGCACAAGAGGGGAAGGCTGTGATCCTCCAGATGAAGATCAAAGTTGGATGGCTTTTCCTCTTCGAATTTGAGGATGTAATAATCCTCGTCTTCTTTGAGAGGCTCAAAGGAAGAGCCTTGGTTGAATTCAACTTCAGAGGGAGGTGGTTCCTCGAAGGTGATATTGGTATTTTGTTTGGATGTTCTGGCGGGAGGGAGCGAGCATTTCCTCCTCTTCATTCTCGAGGATGTAACAATCCTCATTGTCTGGGTATAGCACAGAGAAGGAGGGAAAATAACGGTAATTGACTTCAGAGGGAGGAGACTCCATGAAGTTGAGGTAGAAGTTGTCCTCTGATGGCTTGTCTTCAAGCTCAAGCAGAAGGTTTGATACCGTTTGCTCATTTTCGAACGGGGGTGGTGGTTTTGAGTAACTCAAATCCTCAGGTAAATCGTCCACTACATGAACCAGTTTGCTCTCCGGTGCTGTGATGTAAGGTCTAGTGGACCTTCCATCATTTCGTTTATCGCAACTAATTTGGCATAGAGCTTCATTTGGTTCATGTCGAGGTATTCTTCCTCGGCCTGCTGCTCCACTTCAGGGACCATTTCACTCTCGGGTTGTTGCTCCCTTTGAGCTAATGTGATGGGTTGGTCCACTATGTAAATTGCTTTTGCATACTCTTTTGGGTTTGGATTGGTCTGTGAGGGGAGTTGCCAGGAGGTCTTTGTTGAGTTAGAAGTTGTTGTATTTGAGACTGCAAGGCTTTTTGGTCTTTACGAAGGGCTGCGACCCTCTTCTTGCGTATCTCGGGATTTACCCATCATCGCTTTAAACATCTCTTGCATTGAGACATATCAGACTCAGGATTCGAAGGAGGTGGAGCTGGTCGGCTCGATGAAGCTTCATTGCCATAAGGCTGTTGTTGATATTGTCTTGGGCCTCCTTGGAAATTGGACTGAGGTCTGTAGTTTTGGATGTTTGTAGGGATGTGGGTTCTGGATATTTCCGGTGTTTGAGTAGCTAAGGTTGGATTGCATGTTACGTTGCCATGGTTGTCTGTATCCTGAGTTGTTGGTGATGTAGTTTGCTTCCTCCGCTACTTTCATTTCTTGTAGTTGGGGGCATTGATCGTAATCATGAGGCCTGCAACATTGTGTACAAGAAATTGTTGGTGACGTTTGAGATTGAGGAGCATAGCCTGGAGGGGGTAGTAGGTGGTCGGGAAATCATTGACTTAGCTTGCTGAGGGAAGGAATTCATAGCCATCTGTTCGACCACTTTCTGTAGAGTGCTCACTTTTGTTGCTTGCTGAGCGTTGCTTTCCATGAGTTGCTCATGGCTTCTCATGAGCTGGTCGAAATTTGTTATCACTCTCCCAACATGATATAATCCTGGAGTACCGCTCCTTGATCCACCGGAGGCCCAGTCTCTAATTTCCTCACAGAGAGACTCCATGCTGTTCAGAAATTGTGCTCCCGGCTTTTTCAGAACGTCAGCCCCTAACGAAGATAACACCATTGTTCTGCACGGACCGATCAAGCCCTTGTAAAACAATTGTGATACTTGTTCCTTCGTCAGACCGTGGTGAGGACAAGTGAGTAGTAGACCTTTGAAACGGTCCCAAGTTTCACAAATATTCTCCGATCCTGGTTGCTTAAAATTATAAATTTCAGCAATCATCTCCAAAGTTCGGCTCGGAGGTAGGAATTTGTCATAGAACTTGGTGGCCATGTCGTCCAGGTACCAATGGTACTCGGTGTTAAGCTATGATACCACTTGCTCGCGTTTCCCGTCAGGCTGTGTGGGAATAAAGACAATCTTGCATATTGAAGTACTGCGTCGGTTGCAGTAAGGCTATTGGCATGTTGTAAGAATTTTGTAACATGTAACAGGGCTTCGTCTGAATGGTGCCATCAAACATGCCCAACTCCTTCACACATCGAATCTGATGATATGGCTTCAGCTTCTGCCACTCATCGTATTCGGATGGGCTGAGGTGAGGAAGGATGATAGCCGGCTGTTGTCCTTGGTTAGACGGCCTGTTGATATTTCGAACCGTTGCTGGTGTAGCTGCCATGTTAGTTTCCGGGTCAGAATCTATCACTGTGTTGGTAATGTTCTGTTGAGTTCGTCTCTGCCTGAGATTGCGCAGAAAGGTTCTCTCGATTTCTGGGATGTAACCAACCGTGTGATTAATATTCTCTGGGAGGCTCTGTGACCTGGTGGTGAAAGGCATACACCACTCAAAACGAGAAAAGAACTGGTTATACGTTAGAATAATAAAAATGTTAGGAATAGTAGACAAAATTTAAAGTTAGTAGTTAGTATACAATGGAACGAAATGACAATGGAACGAAATAACAATGGAACGAAATGACTGGAAATTTAAAGTTAGTAGTTAGTATACAATGGAACGAAATGACAATGGAACGAAATGACAGAAATAAATGACAATAATATTAACAAATTAGTAGTCAGATGTCCAAGTCAGATCAGAAGTTAGATGCCCGATGTCCAAGTCAGATGTCCGAGGTTATATGTCCAAAATTGGATTAACAGTTTTTTTTTAGTAGATTAACAGATTATTGTAATTAAAACAGGTGAATTAAACGGGGCTTAGGGACTAGATTAAATCAAGTCCCCGGCAACGGCGCCATTTTGCAGAATGGATTTATCGTGAGTGAATTAGAAGAGGTGTAGATGTTAAAAGAAAGAAATTAATACTCAAAAATCCGTCGGGCTGCAAATTAAAACCCGGTCGTAGTAGGTAGAAGACAGAAGCGGCCGGGGTCAAACCGTGGGACTTATAGCGAGCTAAAGTAGTTCCTAAGCTTGTCACAAAAGGGGGGAAGTTAATTGACTTGTTTTTTTTAGAGAATTAAAAGAGCAGATTAAATTACTGAGTGCAGATGAATTAAATGGAACTCCGGGTTCAGGTTTTATATAATCTGATTAATTATACTATCTCTACCGGTTTAATATATTAGTTTGGCAAAATTCCTGTTATTATCCTAAGGACTAAGTCATAGACCCTTAAGAACTCGTTTACCAGAAAATGCTCGGTCTAATCAAGGTTCGAGCAAAAACTATGTAAACGGACGTTAAATTCAAGGAATTATGATTGCATCTGTAAATACTAACTTATTAAATCATAATAAGTTTTCTCCAGATTTACGGCTTAAATAACCTGTCTATTTATCACCTGGTCTGATCAAAATAGACTTAGGAAAGCATTTTAATAAATTCATGTAATTTATTAAAATGGTGAGAGAAATCCTTTAAGCGTAACAAACTGTATTTATTAAAACCGGTAGAAATATTGATTACATAATTAAAACAAACCATAATTAAAAAACTTGCCCGGAGCAAATCCTCCTTAGCCAGACATATTAACTGGCAATAAATCTGACAGAGGTTGGGCGTAATAACAGCACGGGGATGTGATTAGTGAATGGAGAAATGGAGAGGTCGAAGAGTGAAACATGTACGTAGGTTATTATAAGTGAAGTGGGTGAATTAGAGAATTAATGGAGTGAAATGAAATACGAGAGTGAACTACTGGAAGAGAATGAGATGAGGTGAGTGTGAGTGATTTTTAGGTTTTCTCGTGCACTCGTACAAGGTTGTAGTGGATGGTTATTTATAGAAGAAAGGAAGACTACGTAGAAGGCTTGCAGTTGATTGCCTCTGTTGATTTCTTCACTGATTGAAGCATTGATTGCTTCATTTAATGCAGGGGACAGGAGCTGGATACGCGTGAGCGAAATAAGGTAGGCGACGGCGGGGTAGATAGATAAGGGAGTTGCAGGTCGCGCGAGGAAGGAAAACATGTTCGGTGTGGGAAGTATTTGTCGATGGTGGTCGGCTATGTAGTAGCGCTCTAGCGTGATAGGCGCGCGCCTGATTAAGGCGGAGTATTCAGGAGGTGGTTGCGGCGTGTGAGAGCGAGCTACTGCGGTAGTCGCGATGTCCGCCTGTGGAGACCGCCTGAAGTGGCGGTAGAGGTGGTGATGTCCGGACCGCCTGATAAGTGGCGGTAGTGGTAGTGGTGTCCGCCTGGCGGTTGCATGTGAGGAGACCGCCTCATAGTGGCGTAGTGGTGGAGAGAGCCTCATAAGTGGCGGTAGTGGTGGAGAGGACCGCCTCATAAGTGGCGGTAGTGGTGGAGAGGACCGCCTGCGGTTGCATGTGAGGAGACCGCCTCATAAGTGGCGGTAGTGGTGGAGAGGGCCGCCTGGCGGTTGCATCAGAGAGGACCGCCACTTCTTGGGCGGTTGCAACCATTGACCGTGGCCTATTTTCCTTCAAACTTTGACCGGCTCTAAATTCTTCTTTGGACTCCGTTTTCTGAGCCGTTTGTGTCTACGCGTACGTCTCTTTGTCTACTTCACTCCCGGCTTGGTTTTCCTCATGTTAAACCAATATTTTGTGAGATAAACAATAAAACATAAACTAGAGGAAAACTACCGAAGTGGAGAAATGAGCAAGAAAAGTGCTAATATTATACATGAAATACACCTAAATAACATGCTCATTTAGACACTTATCAACCACATTTTTGGTATCCCCATCACTGGCATGGCGATTTCCGTACCAGCCCGAGGATGGCGCCCGTCGGCATAGCGGCCCCACCATTACATGTTCTCATCCCCCACTTCCACTTGTGTTTTGCGTTAGCTGATCTGGATTTCCTGGAGCATATACCAGCTGTTCCTGTGTATCCGCGGCGGACCACATGATAGACTGTAGGTTCCTGAGAAGAGCGGTACGTTCCGAGCTCTTCATGATACTTGTGGCGGTCCATACTGTACCCACTTCAGGAGACGACGGCGTTCCTCTGGTGCTGGTGTCCCACTCATTGATCATCGACAAGGCGGGGATCGTGTTATGCCCTCATCCTACTGGCCGATCCGTGACCCTAGTAGGGTCCACTTGTATGCGTGGGGACCGGGACACTGGCATACCTGTACCGACAGCTCGGCATCGCTTCCTGGGCGGATACACGTCAGCTGGCTGGTTGCCTGACGTTGTTTCAGGTGAGAACTTGATTGTGAGCTCACGAGTTAAGTATTGTAAACTTGTTGATTGACTATGTTGGCTAATGTTTTCGGATGATCACCGCAGTGCTGGATCTATGAGTACTTCCCCATGTTCAGACCGGAGCCCCTTTCAGACTGGGATGGTTGCTCCCCGGTGGCGGCGAGGTGGCCTCGTTACACGAGGAATTTGATGGACGATGACAGGCTACGTTTCGTGAGGGGACGGCTGGACACGATGTCCTCTACTGAGGTACGAGTTGCTTAGCGATTGTAGTAATTAAAAGTTGACGGTTAACGTATCGTCAAACATTGTTTCTCATTTAAGTTGTTAATTGTTTTCCATTAAATGAAACGTAGGTTGTTTGGCTGCCATTTGAGGCAGAGGGTGCCCTCGTATCACAGACGCGCTCCCAGTATTATGGCACCATACAGTTCTTGGATATTGCTGAGCCATATATGCCCGAGCGTTGTGTGCGCCAGTTTGGATACGTGCAGACTATCCCCCCTCCCCTATCAGACCCGACAGCCATTATCGTCCCAGACATGGGAAGACGTACCTTGCTACGTACGACTACGGGACAGCCGCGTGGGACAACACGACAGGGCTCAGCAGGTGGAGGTTTCCTCTGACACGTGCGGAGATGCCATGGGCCGTGGCCCCGGATTACATCCGGTGGTTCCAGCGCGTTTCTCATGTTCAGGTGCGTCCCCTGGGAGCGGACGGTGGCCCCAGTACACGACGAGAGGATCAGCTCCAGGTAAATACTTAGTCTTGTTAATTTTTTTTGTTTGTAATTGTTTTTAAATACTAACTTCACATTTATACCTTACTGCAGTATTGGGATGAGACAGCGCCGCTTATCATGAGACTCGCCCCGGAGAACAACCCGGGCTGGCCCACCGGCTTCCCCGCTTGGGCGGCTGATACGCTGGAGATGGCCTTTGAGTACTGCCGGCTTAATGTCCCGACCACCCCTGATTCGCCCACACGTCACAGGAACCCTAACCAGCCTCGTGCTGGCATGGAGTGGTACATCGCGGGGCATCGCACCAGAGGCCTTAGGCCTAGAGGGGAGGGTATGTACCGTAGGCACATGGAGCAGGCGCGTCGTGGTGGGGGTGATGGTGGGCGCGGTGATGATGCGAGGGGACCGGGTGATGGGAGGGGAGGACATGGTGATGGGAGGGGTGGGCGTGGTGATGGCAGGGGACGACATGCTGGTAGTGGTTCTGGGGCGGGTGGGTATGGTGGTGGTGAGTATGGTAGGGGTGGGTATAGTGGTGGTGGGTTTGGATATTAGTAGACTTATTAGTTTATGTTGTTTTTGAACATTATGTATTGATGCTTAAACTGGTGTGGTTATTGTAATTTTAATTTATGTTTATTTCATTTTTAAATAATTCATTCTTGTTTATGTCATTAGGATGTCAATTCCCTTTGCAATTCACGTGAACCATTACACCGCACTCAATGAATACGGGGCACGGTTCCAACGTGCTCCGGGATGGGCAGTGATCAATACAGAAATTAGAACTCCGAGAAGTGTTAACCACCTAATAACTTCATTAAATCAAATTGTCAGATCACATGTTGATAATCAGCAACTCAACGTCTTTTCCATTGTCTACCTTAGGATGGACCAAGATCTGTACAACGACTCTATCATCGATTTACTAACCGATGCGGACGTACGCATGATGTTGCAGAACTTCTTAGACCTTGGAGAAATAATGGAAAGAGTTAGGATTCTTGTGAAGTATGAAGATGATTCAGACTTCGAAGACCCAGATATAATACGAAGCAGGGCTGAGGCGGACCGTAGGGAACACAATTCACGGTACAGGGCTAGTACGAGGAGACGACCTCCTCCCGCTTGATCAGTGCATCCATATTTGGCTTTCATGTACTAGTAGTCATCACAACCGTTTTTTTGTTTAAAGGTTTAAAATGATATGTGTGTGGAATAAGTTGTAACATTATGAGAAATGACGTGTGAACAATGTTGATTGAAAATGAAACTCTAAAATATAATCGCTTTTGAAGTCTTGAAAATATGTTTCAAATATGTGTACAATTAATTAGTAAAAAAACATTTTTTTCAACAATCTTCGACGAGGAACCAATCTTAATTCCTTAACTTTAGTTGTTCACTAATGGGATAAAAGTATCCACTCAACATGAAGTCACTATACGTATTACAATTACTGATGGCCAAAAAGCATTCATTACCAGTAACCTTGCTGATGTTGTGATCGAAGGTATACTTGAAAAGTTACCCTTGGTTGACCAAGTAAGGATCAGCATCTTGTCCAGCGGTTAGAAACACAGATGGGCCAAAATTCGATCATTAGCAACAGATGAAATATGTACAACTTTTTTTTTGGTAAATTAGGTGTCATATGTGCTTCTTAAGATCAATGCCAATCTGGGTGGTCTAAATTCTTTGTAGGACGTTGAGTCGCTAACAGCAGTAGTGTTAGAACGCATTGTATCTACGATGAATTTGCTTTTATTAGATAAAGTATAATCCACTGTATTAACATGAGACACTAAAATACTCAAAATTTTCAATGTCCTTTTTCAATACATTCATGTTGCAAAACATCACAAAGTTGTTCACTAACGGGATAAAAGCATCCACTCAACATGAAGTCACTATACGTATTCACTATTAGTATGGTATTCAACCTACGATTACTGATGGCCAAAAAGCATTCATTACCAGTAACCTTGCTGATGTTGTGATCGAAGGTATACTTGAAAAGTTACCCTTGGTTGACCAAGTAAGGATCAGCATCTTGTCCAGCGGTTAGAAACACAGATGGGCCAAAATTCGATCATTAGCGACAGATGAAATATTGTACAACTTTTTTTTGGTAAATTAGGTGTCATATGTGCTTCTTAAGATCAATGCCAATCTGGGTGGTCTAAATTCTTTGTAGGACGTTGAGTCGCTAACAGCAGTAGTGTTTAGAACGCATTGTATCTACGATGAATTTGCTTTTATTAGATAAAGTATAATCCACTGTATTAACATGAGACACTAAATACTCAAAATTTTCAATGTCCTTTTTCAATACATTCATGTTGCAAAACATCACAAAGTTGTTCACTAACGGGATAAAAGCATCCACTCAACATGAAGTCACTATATGTATTCACTATTAGTATGGTATTCAACACGATTACTGATGGCCAAAAAGCATTCATTACCAGTAACCTTGCTGATGTTGTGATCGAAGGTATACTTGAAAAGTTACCCTTGGTTGACCAAGTAAGGATCAACATCTTGTCCAGTGGTTAGAAACACAGATGGGCCAAAATTCGATCGTTAGTGACGGATAGAATCAGTAACCTTCCTGATGTTGTGAACGAAGGTATACTTGAAAAGTTACCCTTGGTAGACCGAGTAAGGATCAGCATCTTGTCCGGTGGTCTAAATTCTTTGTTGGCCGTTGAGTCGCTAACCTTCCTGATGTTGTGAACGGATGAAATAATCTACAGCTCTTTTTTTGGTAAGTTAGGTGTCAAATGTGCTTCTTAAGATTAATGCCATCCTGGGTGGTCTAAATTCTTTGTTGCGGATAGAATCAGTACCTCCCTGATGTTGTGAACGAAGGTATACTTGAAAAGTTACCCTTGGTAGACCAAGTAAGGATCAGCATCTTGTCCGGTGGTCTAAATTCTTTGTTGGCCGTTGAGTCGCTAACCTTCCTGATGTTGTGAACGGATGAAATATATTCTACAACTCTTTTTAGGAAAATAAGGTGTCATATGTGCTTCTTAAGATCAATGCCAATCTGGGTGGTCTAAATTCTTTGTAGGACGTTGAGTCGCTAACAGCAGTAGTGTTAGAACGCATTGTATCTACGATGAATTTGCTTTTATTAGATAAAGTATAATCCACTGTATCAACATGAGACACTAAAACACTCAAAAATTTCAATGTCCTTCTTCAATACATTAATCTTGCAAACATTACAAAGCTTCTTGAATATACTAATGGCATACAAAGAATTCAACAAAATTTACAAATTCTAATCTTCTATAATCAAGTGTCCTGGTCCACCAATTGGGGGAAACAATCTGTACCACTCTGCATTGCGCGGTAAGTACGGATCAATATAAGCTGTAACTGAGGGCTCATGCCAACGTCGCCACATCGGATTCAAGATTGGGACTGGACAATTTTGACTGTTTGGAGTCTAATGAAATGAGACTGCTCAGTGACACATGCAAGAGTGACCTCTGCTGTTGGACGACCTAACCCCCGATCATCACGTAGCGGCAGTGCGACCAACCCAGTAGCCTTACCATCGTATCCTTTTGAAAAACTGATAAGCGCAATGTGGTATACAGTGCACAAGATGACACCAATATCTAGAATTTCAATCCAGTATTATGATGGTGCAAATGTGTCTTCAAACCAATTCAGTCGACGGTACTGTCTATCGTACCAAACTCGTTCAACTTTATTTAACCACCAATCTCTTCTATCCTCCAGCTCATCCAAGCATGCACGTCTAACCTGTTTCCATAGGCTTTCATCGTTGTACACGGCATCAGCAATGGCTCGAAACCCACAGTTTCCATCACCCACTATCTCCCTGTAACCTATAATATAATTACCTAATTGCGGATCGAGGTCAGTCCAATACGGCGAGTATTTCCAGGGGCTCCAGTATGTCGGATATGGTGCATGTTGTTGAGGTGGATTGTGTTGCATTGTCGGTCCTTCTCCAGTTTGACTCATTCGCTCAGATGACCAACGCTGTGATTGACTGTGTTGCATTGACGGCCCACGATCACTTGTACTTTGGGGTGCTGTCGGCGTCGCTGAGACTGCGAACGTCGTAGGGGCGAACCACGGTTTCCAAGACCTAAATGCTCGTGCTCGGACTTGTCCCTAGTGTTTGGCCTCTTCTTTTTTTTTGGTAGTGGGCCTTCCCTTAGGCACCTTCACCTCTGGTGGCTGTAAACCAGTGTGATCATCCTCGGGCTCCCATATTGGCTTCCACGCGTTGAACGCTTGTTCAATCGTCGTAGGATCATACCGCTGAGACAGATCATCATACCATAAACCTACACATGAGAGTTGTTCCTCTGTGCTATACGACTCATCGTATGTTTGGCGTTGTGCTTCAAATTCTTGTTGTGCATCATATCTGAGTGTTCGCCAGAAGATATGCACTTCTTCAACTGGTATATTCAGACCGGCTTGAATGTACTGAAACATACGAAACGCGCACGGTAATCCCATGGTCGAAGTAAACGCACAAACATCTTCGTACGATGTTGTGTGGTCAATATCGCACCTCCCGCTTCTCAGCTGATCCTGGAGTATTTCCAAACATTTGAGGCTCACTTGATTGACCAGAAATAAAAATGGGACTTGCTGGTCTTCCGAAACCCTTCTGTCAATGGAGAACTCGAAGTCTTGTTTAATGTGGAAATGTTGCCCTTCGACGAATCTATGTATGCTTTCGAAGCATGTGTCTAGAGATCCGGTGGATGTATGAAGCCAACACTTTAGAGCTGAGTGGGCGCTCTCCGCCCTACACATTGGAAGTCAATTAGTAGCAGATAAATGGGAAACATACCAATACAAACAACAGAACATGTTGACAATTAAAGTTAAGCTAACCTGTTGGTAGATGTGTTGCCGAAATGCCTGAATCTCTTAACCCATACCTCACAAAATTTCTCACGCTGACATAGCCATGTGTTGTTCAAGTACACAACGAAAGGATTGTTGGCGCCGTAGGAGTGTACTAATTTCCCGTACTGTTCATCGTACTTCGCAATAGTTGAGGCGTAAACTAGTCGCTTCCACCGATGCACTATTAAATTGACTCTGTCACGGTCAATATGCATTATCTTGAGCGCATTGGCAGCCACATTCTTGCATATATGCCAACGACATAGAAGATGGTACAGAAGGATATACCACTGAAAGTGCTTTCACTAGCGCCTTTTCATTGTCAGTGACAAACACATTTGGAGGATAGATCAACACCTTCGTCAGCTGATTAAGCATCCATGTGTATGCAGACTCATCCTCTCTGACCGCAAAACAGAACGCTATACAGAAGTTCTTGCCGCACGACGTGACTCCGACGAACTCCACTAGAGGCACCTTGTACATGTTCGTCTTGTAAGTGCTATCAATGAGCACTACATAAGGAAACATCTAACGAGCGTCAGCGAAAAAGGTGCGCAAACAAGACAAGACCCAGCCTAGATGGATTCCCTGCAAAATGGACATTTAATTAGAACTAACATTTAAAGTGATTAACATACAAATAAACCAACACTAAACAGATGTGCCGACACTTACTTAGATCTTTCTCGGACCACCAACTATAATTACGTTCATCTAGCGAGTGCATGAAGGACGCTACATCTGTGTACGTCCGCCACGATCTTCTTTTCTGAATTTCGAAACTAGGTTATGAATCGATGTCTTGTCTGCAGTACTTTCAGGGTCTTGTCATGTAAATGGGCCCACATCTGCCTAGGCGCAACACCACTCCTGTACAAACTTTTCATGCTTGCCCTTTCGTCGAAGCTAAAGCGAGGCCGGACGAAGTGAGATTGCGGGTTCCTCGCTAACGCGTGGTTGTGCGTCGGGACCATTACCAAGACAGACCAGCCCGTCTGAACCCCACCCCTGATGCTTAGGCGGAAAGGGCAGTTGCATTTCTTCGTGGCACGCCGTGGCCTTTGACTCGACGATGACGATTCTCCTGTGCTAACCCGTGGCCTATGCTTGCCGTACCTCTCACACGTTAGTATTACTTCACCGTCGTCTCGCTTAGTCTGTCTGATTAGATAAATATTATTAGCCTCTCCGGTGCGAAACGCATAACCAACCGCCTCCTCTGCATCGCCAAAGACTAGGCTACTATTAAATACATGACTTGTGTCTACGTTCGCATCATCGAATTCATCATCGTTATCACCCTAAGCAGAAAACGTCGTTATTCATCAAGTGCTACTCGTAAACCCTAATACTACGTACTTTAGAATAAATCACACATAAGCCATCAAAATAATCAACAAAGTATATATCATTGTAAAGTACACGAAAAGACAAACGCAACGGCGCAAACGGATCGAAAAACGGAGCAATAACGAAGAAGATACAGCGATTTGAAAAACGGCACCGGCGCAGGCGCCGACCTAAAGACGCCGCGCGCCGGCGTCCGCATCAAGGGAGGCGCGCAGGCGCGCATTTGAAAGGAGGGCGCGGGCGCGCGGTTGGAAAGGAGGGCGGGGGCGCGCTTTTGAAAGGAGGGCGCGCGCGCGCGGTTGGAAAGGAGGGCACGGGCGCGCGTTTGACGACGTGGGCGCGGGCGCCCGGTGGACTGGGACGGCGCTGGCGCGCGCATAAGGAGGTGGGCGCGGGCGCCCAGTTTTACCGACGTCTTTTTTTGCTTTTTTCGTTCAATTTTGTATATATTCTAGCTACATTTGTACATAAATTACTAAAATAACAACAGAAAGTACCTCAGATTGAGCTCCTCGTGAATACTCCTCACTCCTAACATCATCTGCATACTCGTCTTGTATTTCTGGAACACCACCTTCAGCATTTCCTCCATCTTTTTTACTCTTACCGAACAGTTTTTTCTTCAAACTTCCGAAAGAAACCATTTCCTCTCTTATCTCTCTAACTTTATCTCTCTAACTTTAGGATTTCTGAATTTGAATATGATTCATTTCATTCATATTCAATTCCTTTATATAATGAAATTTGGGGTCACCTTGTAATATATCATAAATTGTGGGTAAATATAGAATATTTGAAAATTTTGTAATAGGGTGAGAAGGGAAGAAATGGCAACCGGACCAAAGCACAGGCACGTAAAGCATCCGCGGCCGTTTCGCCGGATGAGATTAAAGGCACGTAAAGCATCCGGCCGCTTTGGCCGGATGGGATTAGGGGCTTGTAGAGCATCCGGCCGCCTTAGCCGGATGAAATGGGACTTGGGCAAAGCAAAACTTTACTCTACCGGCCGCTTGTGGTCGGTCCACAGATACTAAAGAGGGGGTAGAACTGTACTTAAACATGTAAAAATACAGGCTGGCACCAAAGGGACCAGGCCCAAAAAACTATAAATAAGGGTGTACCCCCATGAAATAAGACACGTGACACATGCTGAAATGATTGGTCAGATCCATTGACGAAAAAATCGTAGAGGGAAATGAGACTTTGCAGCAGGAATTGATCAAAGGGATGAGGAGTACCAAAGAAAATGGGACGAGATGACGGAGGCAATTGAGCAATTGAAAAACAGAGACTCCAAAGGTAGCAATGGGAGGAAAGTAAGGATAGAAAGCGCAATTCAATTGTCGACGAAGAAGAGATGGAGGAAGATGATCAAATAGATATGAGCTTGTACCCTTCTCAGAGCGGATAAGGAAGGCGAAACTCCCGCCGCACTTTGTCGCCCCGACAATTGAGAAATATGACGGGACTGGAGATCCTGCTCAGCATATCAAAAAATTCATGTTCGCCATGAACACTCAGGGGATTAGCTCCCTCGCCCTCTGCAATCTGTTCCCCGGAACACTTTCAAAAAAGCATTGGGATGGATCTCCACGAGACCGCCTCAGTCCATCACGAGCTTCAAACAATTGACTGAAGATTTCCAGCATATTTTGCTGCGAGTAAGAGGGTTAAAAAGAAAAACAATAGAGTTGATGGACATTAAACAGCGAAAGGAGAAACCGTGAAGGAATACAGCGAGCGTTTCCATAAGAAGGTCGCAGAGATCGACGATGTTGATGAAAAGATCTTGATTAAGCCCTTTGGGAATGGCCTGGCTCAGCCTCGGCTAGCTGGAAAAATTGCGACAAAGGCACCGAAGACTCATGGAGAATTAGCTGAAATGATCCATGATTTTTTGAAATCTGAGATAGCCGAGAACAAGGCTAGAGAGCTGGCCGATAGCTTCAAAGCCGCAGGGGTACCAGAGAAGAAGGAAGGACTCGGGGGAAATGCCGGAAGAGGAGGGTCAAGGTACAAGCCATATTATGGCAGGTCAACCGCCGGATCTTCCTCTCAGGGGGTCGCAGCACTAGGGGGCAAAGACTGTTGTCTACATTAACCCAGGGAAATATGCCGCTACAGTAAGAGAGGGTTACCTTCCTCCGCCAAGGAAGCCGCCGCAGGGAGAAATTCCGGTAGCATTCTGCGAATTCCATGGAAATCGCAGTCATCGGACTGTAACTGTGCTACCCTGGCCAAAGAGCTCCGAGTCATTGAGGAGAATAAGAAGAAGGGAAAGCAACAGCCGGAATGCAAAGGCAGTATGGCGGTCAACAGAGCAACGCCCAGATGTACCGCAAGGGCGGCAGGAGGAAGAGGCTCATCCCAGGCTTAATCCTGGCAAGTCGGTGGGTATGATAACAGGTCTGTAAGGAAAGTAAAGGTTCTTCCCCTTTTCAGTTCAGACAAAAGAACTCTCAGGAAGCAGGGATAGTCATAGGTTGTTTTCTTAAAAATCAAGCATATAAGAATAAGTTGTCAAAAATCCTGCTACGAAATAAAAAGAGTAGAATCTTCATTTTTGCGCATTTTGTTTACAGCGTACATTTTTCTCCGCATTCTGTTACAGCAAAACCCCCTCTTTTCTAAAAAGGAAAAGAGAAAGGAGGCTAACAAAACTTTCTTTAAGAAAACTCACAGGGCTGTTTTCGGAGGTAGGACCACTAACTCCTAACGAAAGGAAAAGGCACATCACCAAGTGCATCAGGAACTCCCAGAGAGGAAGGTTGCCAAAAAAAGAAGGCTTTCCTCCAATTTTCTTCTCCGACGAAGATGAAGATGGAGTCCTATCCCACACAATGATCCACTTGTCATTCGTGCACAAGTAAACGATCGGATGATGGAGGGAATTCTAATCGATATTGGGGGCCGGAACAAATGTCATATCAGCTGAAGCAGTTAAGAAGCTGGAGGTGCCTGAGGACCAGATCAAGCCTTATTCGGCGGTCCTAGGAGGATTTGTGGGAGGTGTCTCTACCACATCTTCCGGCAGTATAGACTTCACAATGACCCTGGGCCAAGGAGATGAGAGGAGAACAGAGAGGCTCACAGCTTTTATTGTGCCAGGTCTTCTGGATATAACATGTACCTCGGAGGCCAGGGAGATCAATGCTTTCTTCAAAGCCATCCAAACACTCATCACTTAAAAATGAAGTACTTAACCTCAAGTGGGAAAGTGGTAGTCACGATAAGAGGAAGCCAAAAGATGGCCCGAATGTGTGAAGTCCTTCCTCCTCAGGGCCGGATCAAGGAGAAGAAGAATGTCGAACAGCCCAAGATCCCCCAGAGAGGTACATTTAAAATCTGACCCTTCTAAATTTTTTAAATAGGAACTGCGTTTGACAGTGGAGAGCAGACTCACTTAATGAGGTTCCTGGAAAAAAGAAGGGCAACATTCGCTTGGAGCACGGACGAGATGCCTGGTATAGACCCAAGCGTTATCCGGCATGAGCTCAGGGTGGACCCTAAACATCCGGCGGTCAGGCAAAGGAAAAGGGTAATAGGGGAGGAAAGAGATTTGGCCGCACGAACCGAGGTCCAAAAACTCCTCAAAGCCGGATTCATCAGGGAGGTTGCATATCCACGCTGGTTGGCTAATGTTGTTATGGTAAAAAAAGCAAATGGAAAATGGAGAATGTGTGTGGATTTCACAGATTTAAATAAGGCATGTCCTAAGGATTTTTACCCCCTGCCATCAATAGATAGATTGGTAGTCTCGACTACCCAGAGTTCTGTGTTAAGTTTTCTGGATGCTTTCTCCGGCTATAATCAAATAAAAATGAAGGAGGACGATTCAGAAAAAAACTTCCTTCATTCTTCAGCTGGAACATTCTGTTACAGGGTAATGCCTTTCGGCCTAAAGAATGCGGGGGCCACTTTTCAGCGAATGATTGACAAAGTATTTTGTCAACAAATTGCCCGAAATGTGGAAGCTTATGTTGATGACATAGTTGTGAAAACTGAAAGCCGCTCAAAGGAACAACACATGAAGGATTTGGAAGAAATATTTGACACTCTCGATAAATACCAAATTAAGCTCAATCCAGAGAGTGTGTGTTGTTTGGAGTAACCAAAGGGAGGTATCTTGGCTTCATTGTGGGCAACGAGGTATTGAGGTTGATCCTGAAAAGAGTCAGGCAATTCTCGACCTTTCCCCCCAAGAAAATATCAAAGATGTCCAAGCTTTGAATGGAAGACTCATAGCATTAAGTAGGTTCTGTTCTAAGCTTCAGGAAAAATCAATCCCGTTCTTCAATATTCTAAGGAAGAACAGTAAATTCCAGTGGGGACAAGAGTGTATAGAAGCATTTGAGAAAATCAAGGAGATGCTCCGGGATTTACCTAAATTAGGTGTACCTGCTCCGGGACAGGACCTGTACCTTTACTTGTCCGCAACAGATTGGGCGGTTGCAGCTGTCTTAATCATGGAAGAGAAAAGGGAAATACCAGTTTACTATACAGGCAAAATCTTGAGTCCGACAGAAGGACGGTACACTAATATAGAAAAAGTCTTGTTTGCACTGGTAGTGGCATCAAGAAAACTACGACCCTACTTCAAGTCGCACCGAATCTTTGTCAGGACCAATTGGCCGCTCAAGCAAATTGCGAACAATCCGAATGCCTCCGGCCGGATGGTAAGCTGGACAGTAGAGCTGACACAATATGAAATTCACTTCATGCCCAGAACGGCGATTAAAGCTCAGGCCTTAGCAGATTTCATAACAGAAACAAGCTTCGAAAAAGAGAGGAAACAAACTCAGAATCCATATGTCATCTTGGTTGATGGGGCTCGATGCAAAAGTGGGGCAGGAGCTGGAATAGTGGTGCAGGCGCCGGATGGGCAAAGCTTGAATTATGCCTTCCGGCTAGGACTTTGACGTCACTAATAATGAAGCCGAATACGAAGCTCTTATCCAGGGTTTGGAAGTGGCCACAGCCCTGGGGGCGACAGGTTTCATAGAATAGATATCTTCCCTGTTTATTTCCATACTTATAAAAATCTATCTGGGATAACACTTATGAAAGTATAACCTATTTTTAACAGAGTTAGAGGTGTATTCAGACTCTATGCTAGTGACGAGACAAAGTGACAACATCTACGAGGTTAAAGAAGAGAAACTATGGAGGTACTTGTTCAAGGTCCAGGAACTAAAGGCAAATTTCCAAAAATGCGAGCTAAAACATCTTCCACGAGAAGAAAATGTCAAAGCTGATGCCTTGGCCAAATTGGCAAGTATGGCCGAAAGAGTACCCAATGAGATATGGCTGGAAGTTAGAACCTCCCCAAGTATAGAAAGAGCTCAGGTATTGGCGCTAGAGGCGAATGATCAAGAAGAATCTTGGATGACCCCGATTATAGATTACATACGGCATGGAAAATTGCCGGAGGAAGAAAAGGAGGCCAGAATAGTAAAGAGGCGGGCCGCATCATTCTTTATTGAGGATAACCAGCTGTATAGACGATCTATTGCAAGACCTGCTCTGAAGTGTGTCACCATAGCTGAAGGGGCAGAGTTGGTAAGAGAGATACATGATGGGCTCTGCGGAAATCACCAGGGGGAAAGACCACAACTCACAAAAAATTAAGACTCGGATATTTCTGGCCGAAAATGATGGAACACTGCAAGGAATATACGAAGATGTCGCAAGTGTCAAGAACATGGAAATAAGATACACACTCCTCCGGCTGAGCAAAAGTCTGTTCTATGCCCAATTCCCTTCGCTATGTGGGGATTGGACATCGTGGGTCCATTCCCGGAGGCTTCACCAGGAAGGTTCAAATTCATGTACGTTGCTATCGACTACTTCACAAAGTGGATTGAAGCAATGCCTACTATCTCCATCACAGCTAAAAAGTCACAAGAATTCATTGGAAATATGAGGTATGCAGGTTTGGCATACCAAAAGCCATAATAACTGATAATGGAACACAGTTCAATTGCGAAGGCTTCCGAGAATTTTGTGAAGAATGGAAGATCGACTTGAGATTTGCATCAGTAGCCCATCCTCAGGCGAATGGGCAGGTTGAGAATGCAAATGGCCAAATAGTAAAGGCGATAAAAAGGAAACTCGATGAGAAAAAAGGCAAGTGGGCAGAATTGCTACCCCAGGTCCTATGGTCGTACCGAACAACAGAAAGAGGACCGACAGGAGAGACGCCTTACAGATTGACGTATGGTTTAGAAGCCGTCATTCCGGCAGAGATTGTGGTGCCGTCTATAAGATGGGAATCATATGACGAAGAGATCAACAATCAGGGAGTACAGGATCACCTTGATCTCCTTGAGGAAACCAGGACAGCCGCCGCAGTAAGGATGGCAAAAGATAAATCTAAGGTAGAAAGGTATTTCAACAGGAGGGTGAAAGAACGAAGTTTTGCCCCAGGAGAATTAGTCCTCTAGGAAGTTAAGCAACCCAAGAAGCTGGAGCCCCAATGGGAAGGACCATACATCATACACCAAAAGACAGGACGGGCTTCATATCGCTTAAAAAATGCTGAGGGATATGAGTTGCCGCATTCTTGGCATGGAGAATGTTTGAAAAAATTCTATGTGTAAAATTTATAACTCATCAATAAAAAGTATATTTTTTGAAAATGAAAGAAAAGTAAGCACCGGCCAACGAGCCGCAGGCTATCATGCCTTGAAAGTAAGCACCGGCCAACGAGCCGCAGGCTATCATGCCTTGAAAGTAAGCACCGGCCAACGAGCCGCAGGCTATCATGCCTTGAAAGTAAGCACGGCCAACGAGCCGCAGGCTATCATGCCTGAAAGAAAAAGAAAGCACGGCCAACGAGCCGCAGGCTTCATGCCTTGAAAGTAAGCACCGGCCAACGAGCCGCAGGCTATCATGCCTTGAAAGAAAAAAGAAAGCACCGGCCAACGAGCCGCAGGCTATCATGCCTTGAAAGAAAAAGAAAGCACCGGCCAACGAGCCGCAGGCTATCATGCCTTGAAAGAAAAAAGAAGCACCGGCCAACGAGCCGCAGACTATCATGCCTTGAAAGAAAAAGAAAGCACTGGCCAACGAGCCGCAGGCTATCATGCCTTGAAAGGAAGGAAAAGAAAGCACCAGCCAACGAGCCGCAGGCTATCATGCCTTGAAAAAAAAAGAAAGCATCGGCCAATGAGCCGCAGGCTATCACGCCTTGAAAAAACAGCATCCGGCCAACGTGCCGCAAGCTAACATGACCTTTTTTTTATATTATATTATTATTATCAAAACAAAACTGACCAACAAGTTGCAGGAAGACCCAGCTTAGAACCATAGATAACCATGCTCAAAAGGGAAAAAGGGGGCCCGCTGGAACAAAAATCCAAAGCTGCAAACCGCGCCGGCATAACTTGCATAAGATAACTATTCAAAAGAGAGGTAGAAGACAGGAGAAAGAAATATCGCGACAATAGAAAACTCGGCTCAAAAAGAGTTGCTCCGGCAGACAAATAACAAGAGATGATAAAATATAGCTTATATTTCTCCCAAAAACTATGGGGTGGAGGCAATTACAACATATGATCATTCGGCAGAAACAAAAATACATGTTGTAACAAAAAACAACCTCTATTCTACTCTATTCTACTGCCTTTGCAGTTTCTTGTCAGCAGCTTCTTCTCCGGCGGTTAATAATCTATCGCCGCTACCTACTACACTCCCGGAAGACTTGGACCTCCTGGCAAGGTGCTGCGTCCCTCCGGCGGACGGCAGGATGTTGCTCCGGCAGGAAGGAATGAGGCTTCACCAGCACCAAAGCATGTCTCTCCGGGACTGCGGCAGAATCTCTCAAGTTTCAGGAAGAAGTTGGATTTCTGGGCGACAGCCTTGAATTCCAACTTATTATACAAGTCATCATCCAGCAACTCTCCTTTCTCGAGAGAATGATCCGAGACGATCTGCTGGCAGATGTCGACTAACCGGCGCATTGAGAAGCAAAGGACTCCTTTAAATGAGCGTTGATGGTGCCTTGCTTCTGTATCTCCTCCTGAGATTGCCGAGAGAATGACTTGAGCCTGGTCACTTGAGATTCGAGAGTCAGGACTGGGCACGGTACTTGTCACGTTCAGAATTGGCGGATGACAGCTCCTCCTAGCGCGGGCTATCCGTCCACTCAACTGGGTGACGTGCTTCAATAAATTGGCAGCACTCATGCCTAGCCGGAACAAAAAGAATAAGAAGAAGAAAGGGCCCCAAAAAAAAAAGTTGAAGGCCTGAAAGTTTACCATGACCTAATGGCTCGGTACTCTCGGCTTGAGAGCGAGACTTAGCTTCCTCCAGCTCTCTAACTTTCTCCTCCAGCCTCGCCCTCTCTTATCAGGACGGCTTTATCCGCAGCAAGGGTTTCTTCTCTTCTTCCAAAAGGGAATAATCCCAGAGCAGAGACTGCTTCTCTTGATCAAGGAAGACCTTGACTGCTCTTCCAGCGCGGCCTTTCTTCCAGCAGGCCGTCAAGTTCTTGCATAAGTTTCTCTTTCTCTTTCACGAGAGCTTCATTCTCTCGTTGAAGAGCGTGCTTTCTCCAGCCCAAGCGCTTCAGCCTCCTGCTTAAAAGAGTTCCCCTCTTGATAGAAAAAGGCCTTCTCAGCTTGAAGTTTATTACCTCGCTCTGAAGATTGTTCACTTCGTTCCGATGCATGGAACGTACCGATCCGGCATAATGACCAGGTTAAAAAAGAGCCAAGTTAGCTTGTCCTTAAGGAGAAACGAGAGACAATTCCATACCTCTATCAATTGTTATCAGCTTCCTTGATCCGGCTCCTTAGAGAAAAGTTCTCTTCTCGGAGTTTCTTCAGCTGCAGCTGTACTCGTCACTGGCGTTCGCATTCCCGCCAGGACAACTGCAGGTCCTTTGATTGCCTCGGTCCTCTCCTTTCCTTGCAGTCGATCTCATATTCAACCTGGTCAATATAGGGCGTCATGAGAAGAGCGGGTCAGCTTCAGTTCCTCTTCAACGTTGTGGCCCGGCTTTCCTCATAGCGAAGCCTGGATCGAAGGTTACCAAAGTGAACCTCAGCACTTTGGGCATGGAAATCACCTAAAAAAAAGCAGCAATGCAATGCACAAAGTCAAGGGGAAAGCCAAAATGAAAACAGAAAGAGACATGAAGGTAACATGCATCTGATGAGTGTCCAAATGAGCATGTTTTAGGGGTGTTTTCATATGTTTAATCAACACTTTTCATGCTCATTTCTCCACTCTCTTGTTTTCCTCTAGTTTTGGTTTCATGGTGTTTCACACATTTATTGTTTAAACAGGAGGATTAAAATAGCTAGGAGTAAAGTAGACGAAGAGAGGGAACGCGTGGCGCAAACGGATCCAAAATCGGAGAGTTAAAACGAAGAAGAGAAGATACAGCGTTTTGAAGTATACTGACTCCGACCGACCTTTGCAAGTCCGGTCGCAAGTCCGGTCGGGTCGAAATTTGCCCAGAATCGCGTTTTTACAAGCTACTGGAATCGACCGACCTTGCAAGTCCGGTCGCAAGTCCGGTCGAACTTAAAACGCGTCCGAAATCGCTACTGACTCCGACCGACCTTGCAAGTCCGGTCGCAAGTCCGGTCGGTCGATAAAATTGCCCAGAAATCAGATTTTAAAGGGGAAAAGAGGAGGAAAGAGAGGGAGGTCGAGACACTTGGACTCAAGGCGACCGGTAGATGGCGCAGAAAGAAGAGAAAAAGAGAGAAAAAGAGAGGAGAGAGAAGAGAAGGAAGAGGAGAGGATTTCACCTCATTCAAGAGCTCAACCACCTCCATAATGGCTATTTCTTCCTCCTTTCTCTCCTTTGTAGCTTCAATGCTTGAGTAGTCTCCTTGTAGCTTGGGATTTGGGGATTTTGCCCCAAAATCCCTAAACTCCATTGTAGATTCTTGAACTCGTTTATGGTTTTATTTCAGTTCGTGGGATGAATACCGAAACGATTGTGTGTTTGTGGCTCTTGAACTTGTCACCCATGATTTGGGGATTTTGTTGGGTTTTGCCCAATTTGTTATCTTGTGTGAAGTGAAATTGGTTGGTTTGCCTTGAATTTGTTGAAATGAGATTCTGAGATAGATTCTAGGTTGCTGATTAATTAGCACTATGTGTTAAACTGGTTGGTTTGGCCTACCGATTAGTTGAGCTATTGTGGATTTCTGTCAACATGTGATTGAGATAGAAATCTAGACCGTGAGGACTGAATCAGTGCATTCTAATATCGAGGATTTCGAGATTAGACTACACTGCAACTTAAGGGGAATTTGTGTTAATGCCATCAATTGACTAGGTACTTGGAAGATACCACCAGGTTCCATTCTGTGGTTAGGATTAGTAGACCTTGATTAGGATATTAGTTAGTTTAGCGTTCCCGTTGTTTAGCCATGAGTTCGAGAATTGACCATTGGTAGTAAGGGAGGACGGGTGCAAATATCCATCCCGAGCTACACCTATCCTAGATTAGTTAGTCTAGTTTTACTGCTTTCCTTCGTTTTCCGATTTATCTATCCAACCAAACAAAACTCCCAAAAACAATTTACATTTATGCACTTTTGTATATATCCTCTTGCACATTTACTAAGCTTATAATTAGCTAGATAGTTACGAAGTCCCTGTGGATACGACCTTGTTGTACTACAATGATTGGGTCACTGCCCATAGTTAGCAGAGTAGGTCACCACTATTTTGCCCAACAAGTTTTTGGCGCCGTTGCCGGGGACTTCGGTCCAACTATCTGTTTATTATCTGTTTAGTTTCTGTGCATATTTTTCATTTCCTTTATTTCCCTTTTGTGTATAAATTGTGTTACTTTTTTTTAGGAACCATCTCTGATGGATGGTCTTGATGATCAAGCAGAAGATTGTTACGGCTACACCTCTGGAGCAACCTACGACCAATACATTGATTGTCAAGGGTGTGGATCCTTTCATATGTTCCCTCCTTGTGATGATCTAATCTCAAGATCGGAGACTCTCATGGAGAACCGGTTCTTATCTGTCAATCCAAACCCCACTGAACAAGACATCAATCGATGGATCAGGTGCCAAGAGAGTGGAGGAGACCAGAAGAGTGCTTATTGTTCTGAGATCACGGCAAGGGTAGATTCACCCACTCTGGAGGATCTTAGTGCGAGAGAATGAACACCATCGACATGAACCAGCTCATACACTAGCTCGAAGGGAGAAGCAACACAGAGAGTTAATGGTCCATGAAGTGGAGCAGCGGACTAAGGAAAAAGACCTCGACATGAACCAACTGAAGCTCTATGCCAAATTAGTAGAGATGAACGCGATGATGGAAGGTCTACTAAACCTTGCATCGCAGCAACCGGAGAGCGAAATGGTTCATAAAGTGGATCACCTTACTGAGGACTTGAGTTGCTCTCTATCACCTCCCCCGTTCGAACCTGAGAAAACGTCATTCAACCATCTGCCTGAGTTCGAAGCCAAGCCATCAGAGGACCGCTTCCACCTTGACTTCATGGAGTCTCCTCCCTCTGAAGTCAACTACCGTTATTTCCCCTCCTTCTCTGTGCTCCACCCAGAAGATGAGGATGGACACATCCTCAACCTTGAGGAGGAGGAGATGCCGCCTCCCTCCGATCCATCAGAGGAGAGTGCTATAATCAACTTCAAGGAGCCACCTCCCTCTGAAGTTGATTTTCATCAAGGCTCTTCCCATGAGCCTCACCAAGAAGTTGAGGACATTTACATCCTCGAATTTGAGGAGGAAAAGGAGCCATCAAACTTTGATCTTCACTTGAAGGATCAAGGCCCCCACCCGTGCACTAATGAAGTTGGGCGGAAGCTCAACGTACACCCTCTAAGTGTGGAGGCCACCTTCCCCTTTGATCCCGGACCAAAGATTGAAGACAAAGTCCGCTCCGGAGTTCACCCTGCACCGCTCACTGAAGATAAGGATGCTTACATTCTTGAATTTGAAGAGGAGGCTCCACCACAGTTTGATCCTCGTACCAAGGATCACCCACCTCAACACTTCCACCTGATGAATGACGGTGGAGTTTACACTTTCACATCCTAAGTGTTGAGGCCACATTTCCTTTTGATCCGGGTCGTTCTTCATTGCTAGATGATGCCCGCCCAACCCACCCGTTGAGCTGACTTCAACGTTCATATTCGATCCCGGATGACTTCACGGTGGTATGGTCTAGCCAAAGACCTTAAAGAAGGGCCGCTTACCGGGAGGCAACCCGGATTTCATTTCGTGTCTGTCTTTTAAATTCTGTTAGTTTAGATTTTGCATTGTTTTCAATAATGGGCTATTTTGGCATTCTTTGGACTTGCCCTTTTACGCCCAATTGGTGGCGTTTGTGTTGTGAATATTTTGGAACAGGTAAGCCCCTCTGAAAAAGGGATGGAATTAGGAACAATTACAAAGGAACCTCTGGCGAAATTTTCCAAGAGGACCTTCATCTCCAACGATTGAAGGTAGCACCTCAACGACCCCTCCCACTTGCAATTGTGCGGGCACCCTATCTTCCTCCGCATCTTATCGGGGAGTACTCGTTTCACCCTTCCTTTAATATTTGCCCACAACGACTCCATTATTTTTATTTCCTGTTTTTGTTTTCGTTCTCCTTTGGTTTTGTTTTTGCTAACCCTTAACTCCAGTTGTAGTTTGGTTGCTTCTAGTGTTTTATGCGGGTGCAATTCAATTCCACACCGCAACAAGCTACGCTACTTGAGGCTGAAGCTCAAGTGTGGGGGAGTTCTACAAACTGATAGCAATAGCAATCTCAGGGGAGTACTAGTTCCTTTTAGTTTTCGTTCTCTCTTCTCTAATTTTGAATGCAAATCTGGGGATAGCTTCTGTGCTATACTGTTTTGTTTGTGTCCCGTGTGATTTTCCTTTTGTCTGCTTCCCGCAAAGGTCTTCTGGAACCTTCCCCGGTTTTGATTGGTGAACAATGGGGACATTGTTCAATTTAAGTGTGGGGGAGTGACCTTTTCGGTGAATTGTGTGCTTAAATGCTTAATACTTCATGCTTATCTTGCGATTGTCCAAAATAAAAAACTTGGACCCTTGTGTTGTGAGTTGTTCTCATTAAGAACAAATACTGTTATGAATTGTGGGATAAATGCTTAAATTTTTCATTTTGATTGCTTTTGAGGAGCATTTTACATGCGGTGTGGCCAAGTGATCTTGTATGGTTGGATTTTTATTGCTTTGGGGTTCCTTCTGTCTTCTTTCTTAGGGATTGCTAAGGGGTGCTTCTTTGTGAAAATCCATCAAGGGACTTGTGAGACGCCATTGTTAACCAACAATGAGAGTTGAGTGTTCTTAAATGTAAAGGCTTGATGCCAAAATTTTATCTTCTCATCTCTTATGCAAAAGTGAAACAATTGCATAAATCTATTTTTCCTTTTGTTTTCTTCTCAATGCCCATTCTTGAGAGAAGTTGGACATGGTAAAAGCTCTCCAAGTCACCTAATCTTTAGAACTTTGAAGCACTTCGGATCATACCCCGAAACTCTAGATTTTGTTTTGCCCTAAGCACACCCATGCCACCACTAAGAGATGGTTCACACTCCTCAAAGGTTTTAATCACTTTTTGCTTCTTCTTTTATCCTACAATTCATGTTAGTGTTTGTTAGTCTTGAGCATTCCTTACTTGCATGGGTGCTTGGTTTTGCTTGAGGACAAGCAAAAAGGTAAGTGTGGGGGTGTGATGAGTGTCCAAATGAGCATGTTTTAGGGGTGTATTTCATATGTTTAATCAACACTTTTCATGCTCATTTCTCCACTCTAGCTTGTTTTCCTCTAGTTTTGTGTTTCATTGGTGTTTCACACATTTATTGTTTAAACAGGAGGATTAACATAGCTAGGAGTAAAGTAGACGAAGAGAGGAACGCGTGGGCGCAAACGGATCCAAAATCGGAGTTAAAACGAAGAAGATACAGCGTTTTGAAGTTATACTGACTCCGACCGACCTTGCAAGTCCGGTCGCAAGTCCGGTCGGGTCGAAATTTTGCCCAGATTCGCGTTTTTACAAGCTACTGGAATCGACCGACCTTGCAAGTCCGGTCGCAAGTCCGGTCGAACTTAAAAACGCGTCCGAAAATCGCTACTGACTCCGACCGACCTTGCAAGTCCGGTCGCAAGTCCGGTCGGTCGTAAAATTTGCCCAGAAATCAGATTTTAAAAGGGGAAAAGAGGAGGAAAGAGAGGGAGGTCGAGACCTGGACTCCAGGCGACGGTAGAGGCGACAGAAGAAGAGAAAAAAGAGGAGAAGAGAAGAGAAGGAAGAGGAGAGGATTTCACCTCATTCAAGAGCTCAACCACCTCCATTAATGGCTATTTCTTCCTCCTTTCTCTCCTTTGTAGCTTCAATGCTTGAGTAGTCTCCTTGTAGCTTGGGATTTGGGGATTTTGCCCCAAAATCCCTAAACTCCATTGTAGATTCTTGAACTCGTTTATGGTTTTATTTCAGTTCGTGTGCTGAATACCGATAACGATTGTGTGTTTGTGGCTCTTGAACTTGTCACCCATGATTTGGGGATTTGTTGAGGGTTTTGCCCAATTTGTTATCTTTGTGTGAAATTGGTTGGTTTGCCTTGAATTTGTTGAAATGAGATTCTGAGATAGATTCTAGGTTGCTGATTAATTAGCACTATGTGTTAAACTGGTTGGTTTGGCCTACCGATTAGTTGAGCATTATTGTGGATTTCTGTCAACATGTGATTCTGAGATAGAAATCTAGACCGTGAGGACTGAATCAGTGCATTCTAATATCGAGGATTTCGAGATTAGACTACACTGCAACTTAAGGGGAATTTGTGCTTAATGCCATCAATTGACTAGGTACTTGGAAGATCCACCAGGTTCCATTCTGTTGGTTAGGATTAGTAGACCTTGATTAGGATATTAGTTAGTTTAGCGTTCCCGTTGTTTAGCCATGAGTTCGAGAATTGACCATTGGTAGTAAAGGGAGGACGGGTGCAAATATCCATCCCGAGCTACACCTATCCTAGATTAGTTAGTCTAGTTTTACTGCTTTCCTTCGTTTTCCGATTTATCTATCCAACCAACAAAACTCCCAAAACAATTTACATTTATGCACTTTTGTATATATCCTCTTGCACATTTACTAAGCTTATAATTAGCTAGACAGTTACGAAGTCCCTGTGGATACGACCTTGTTGTACTACAATGATTGGGTTCACTGCCCATAGTTAGCAAGATAGTTTAACCACTATTTTGCCCAACAGTAATCAACTCCATACTTCTGTGTAAAACCACGAACAACAAGACGCGCTTTATACCTTTCCAAAGACCCGTCGGATTTGAGCTTGACTTTGTACACCCATTTGCAGCTTATGGGTTTTTTTACCTTTTGGAAGAGGGACTATATCTCATGTGTGATTCTGTTTTAAAGCATCAAGCTCTAGATCCATAGCCTTTCTCCATTCAGGACTGAAACTTGCTTCAGTATATGATCGTGGTTCAGTGAGGGAGAGAGCTGGACTAGAAATGTTGCACACTGTAAGAGAGTAAGAGGGGTTGGAAACTTCTGTAAGAGTGGATAAATGGAGTTTATTTGAATGTGGAGCGGAGCTCAATCTAGCAGTTAACAGATCAGTAAAAATTTCTTGCTCTGGGGTTGTGTCAGTGGAAAGGCCAACAAAATAATCCTTGAGCTTGGATGGTGGTTGATGAGGGCGAGTAGATTGTATGGGTGCAACAATTGGTGCAGTGGCAGGAACAGAAAGATCATCTCCTGAATCAAGAGGAATAATGGTGGGATTGGGAGGGCTAGTATTTGGAGTAGTAGCAGTAGGAGATAAAGATGGTGATAAGGTATTGGTAGTGCTGTCAAGAGAAACAGCAGGTGAAGAAATGTCAAAGGACTCTAAGGGTTGAGTATATTGTGGTGCTGGTATGACAGGAGAAGCAGCATAATCATCAAATTCATCAGTTTGAAAAGGGAATCATCAAAATAAGATGGTGAAATAACAGTATATGTAGTGTCTGTAGATGTGGTATGGAAAGGGAAGGAAACTTCAAAGAATTTCACATCCCTATTATGAATGATCTTTGAATCAGAGAATCGAAGTAGTTTGTGACCCTTACTTTGTAAGCTAGGTCCCAAATAGACACATTTCATGGCTCTTTCTTCGAACTTCTGTTTGTGGGGCTTGACATTAGCAGCATAAGCTAGGCATCCAAAGGTGCGAAGCTGATCAAAAGATGGAGTATGACCATATAAAATCTCAAAGGGGATCTTTCCAGCATTTACAACAAATGGCAATCTGTTGATGACATAAGTAGCATACAAAACAGATTCACCCCAATATTTCATATGTATTCTACTATGAAAAAATACTGCACGGGCTTTCAAGAATATAGCGATGCTTGCGCTCGACAACACCGTTTTGCTGCGGCGTGTAGGGACAGGAGCGCTGATGTATGATTCCTTTAGACAGAAGGAAACACATGCCTTCTTTAGATACTCCCAATTCATAAGCATTGTCGGACCTTATAATTTTGACATGTTTGGAAAACTGTCGCTCGACCATGGCTAGAAAATCTTTAATGCATAAGAAAGCATCAGATTTATCTTTCAGAAGCTTTACCCACAAACAACGACTTTTATCATCCACTATGCTTAAAAAATATATGTATCCATCATAAGTAGCAACATAACATGAACCCCAAACATCTATATGAATTATATCAAAACAATCCTGACTTCTAGTGTTTGAATCAGAAAAAGAGAGTCTGTGCCCTTTCGCTCTATTGATGACATCACAAACAAAATCCGAGGGAACATCAGACTGTTTCAAAATGCCTAAGCTTATTAACTTGCTAAAAGGAACATGAGCAAGTCTATAATGCCAATACAAGGCTTTATTCTGAGTAGAAAAAGCACAAACTAAGTTGTCCTGGTTTCTGAAATTTCCCTTTTCTCTGAAGAATTCTGCTACAGCTACGCAGTCAAGAATGTATAGCCCTTTCTCCTCTCTTCCAATGACTTTCTCAAATTTCGATGCTGGGTCCTGTATCACACAAGATCTGTTGTCAAATAGCATTGTACATCTCGTTTGAGTAACAAACTTGCTAACAGAGAGCAAATTGTATTCAAAGCTGGGCACTAAAAGAACATTTCTGATAGAAAAATGACCATAAAGAAATATCTTTCCCACAGTATGACTCTCACCAAGTTCAACAATATCATGAAACATATTCTTTTCTCCACTTAAGTGATCCGTTGCTCCGATATCTATGATCCAATTCTCACCGATGGAGTTACTACCAACACTTAAAGAGTAGCAGTAACGATCAACATAATTACCGGCAAAATTACAGCTTGAACTCCCTCTCTTTTCTGTAACATTCATGTTCTGTAAACAACTGATCAGAAGGCCAAGCTGTTCCTGAGAAATTCCACCGACAGAATCATTCTTCCCTTTCATGTTTCTATCATCGCAGGATTCATAAACTGCATTAGCCATGACCTTTTTATTCTTCCCACATTTCCAACCAGCAGGAAAGCCATGTTTGACATAGCAAGTTTCCTCTGTATGTCCATATTTTTCACAGTGGCTGCAAAGAGGCCTGGTGGAACAAGGGAATCCATGCTTCGAATAACAGTTATCTTCACTATGGCTAGACTTCTCACAATAAGTACAAACATCCTTTCCTCGTCTAACTTTCTTGTTTCCTGTGCTATTATTCCGCCACTTGAGATATTGCTGTGGTTTATGGTTGCTGTTAACCACATTAGCAAAACGTTCTACATAAGAACTCCCTTCCGATTCTTTCCACTATCTCTTTGTGTTTCCTCAGAGAGGATTAAAGAGTAAGTAGTCTCAAGATTTGGAAGAGGCTTAATCATGAGTATGCTGCCCCTTATGTTGACGTATTTGTCACTCAATCCCATCAGAAACTCCAGAACCTGATCTTCCTCAAGCATCTTAACAACTTTCTCATTGTCTCCACATTTACAGCACTTACGCGTACTCAAAGTAACTACAGATGAAAGCTCATCCCAAATCCTTTTAAATTTGTTAAAATAGAGACTCACCGAGTCCTCTCCTTGCTCAAGGCGACAAAGATCCTTTTTCAGATTGAATCTACGAGCACCGTCCACCTGACCGAATCGCGAAATGAGACTCTTCCACATATCTTTCGCGGTGGAGCAGAAAATTAGACTCTCACATATATCCTTCTCGAGAGCGTTCAAGATCCAGGCCATGACTAATCCGTTGCAGCGATCCCATGAAGCTCTCTTAGGATCGCCTTCTTCAGGTCTCTCGACACTCCCGTCGATGAAACCTAACTTATTTTTAGACATAAGGATATAAGCACTGTTCGCTTCCAAGTCTGGAAGCCCGATCCATTGAACTTTGATGCTATTATCATCTCTGGATGTTCAGAATTGTGAGCGTACATCGGATCGGATGTGAGATCTGTCAGCGCTTTGTTCTGACCTAGAGACTGTATCAATCTCTCCAGCATGTTCGAATTTCCTTCCTTCATGTTCGATTTTCCTTCCGTCATGGTCTCCGCCATTTCTGATAAGAGATAGAAACGAAGAATAGAATAATCTGAATCAGGCAATCAAGATCGACTGCTCTGATACCATGTGAAAAGTCGATTTAGTGTTTGGTTTTGTTATACGCCATTGATGGATTCAATGAAACAGTGATATGCAATACAGAGAGAAGAAGAGAGAGGATGAAGGTTTTTCAGTCTGCTTCTTATTCGTAATGTTTCGTATGTCAAATGACAAGGTAGCAGCTAACAAGTATATAACGGATAGGAAAACAACAATAGCAAGTCCAGCTTAGCAAAAGTAAGAACAGCTAAGCAAAAACAGAAAATATAACCGTAACAATTACAATCTGCAGAGCATGAGTTGATACTTGCTAGCAGATTCAAACATTTTTCCTCTCAATATTTATTAGTGTTTGGTTCAAACAACATAAGTGTTAAGGATTTTACATTAATGGTTAAAAGGATTTCAAATCACTAATTTAACCCAAATTACAGCCAGTGAAAGTCATCATCAATCCCACAACAACCAAAGCTGCATTAATTGCAAATTGGTATTTCAGATTCCCCAGAGCTACTAATTCTAATCATATATAATAGTAATTAATACCTATCTCCTAAGAACAACTGAAATATCAAACAAAACATACATTTCCACACAGCAAGAGGCCATATCGATCAATCCACCAACAAGAAAACGTGATACACCCTACCTAGTAAAGATTAAGCAAAGTAGCTTTTGATTTTTGATGATCGATCTAGTAATTATCACGCCTTGTTGTGAGGTCCCCAATCTCCAAGGCGACGAATGGTAACCCTGTACAACATGACTGAAGGATTAACAAGCTCGAATAAGCAAGCATCACCAGCTACAATACTGTTATCATATACAAATGCTGACCACTTAGCTCCAAATCTTGTTCTTCCAGAAGCTTTGTCAACAAGACACTTCACATGCCATGTTTTGTCTACGTTTTTCACACTAAGAGTTATATGACCATCATCTCCATTCATGTACACCTCGGAATGGAAGGAAGGAATGTGCTGGAAATGAATTGATAAAACTGTCAGTTTGAGTTATTGACCTCAGAGAAAATAAGATAAGAGAAGACAACACATGTCGTGTGTCAGTATGGTATAATAGTAGTAGAAGAGAAAGAACAAGCACCATGCAATTTGCTGGATTGACATAAGATGGTTTCATCAAGACTGAGAAATAAGGATGTTTGATGCCGAGATGGTTTGCCCATTCCTTCATTACTTTGTGAACTGCACAACAAGATTATTATTTGGTAGAGGAAAAAACAAGAATCTATCTAACAATTAAACCAACACTTATCTTACATTCTTTATTGTACGAAATCTCTCTCCGTAGACGACTTCCAGAACCACTTGAACAACTAACGGGAGCAAGCCTGTTGACTACGGCAGGATCCAGTCTACTCCTCTGTTTAACCTTGTTAGCAGCAGCAGCAGCAACTTCCTTCTCTTTTATGCAATCTTTATCCTTCTCCCACCGAAGGATTAAGACACTATACATCTTACATTCAACATCAATCATCTCAAATAGACACTCATCTTGTTCCCCAATTGAATTATCCACTATAAACTCATACCACCCACGAGAGAGATGAGTGTAGTTTCTTATGTCCACATAATAATACACTGACCATATGTCTTTCCTGCTATGTGCTGTTCCACCAGTTGGATTCTTTATGGTTAGCTTTATAGTAGCATTACTATTATCGTTTACTAGAAATGCTCTCGCATGTTTCACTGGAACATTCTGACACGCATTCAACATAATGATGAAATTAGCATGAAACTAAAGGTAAAAGATTACTTTATTTTTGGAATTGATGAAGTAGAGAAGAGATTTGTTAATACCACAGTGGAGTTTTGAGTTAAGTATGATGGCTGCATCTTGATCTTGAAGGTTTTTGGACCTATGAAATCCATGCTGACTACAGATGGGATAGTCATGGAATCATCACCAACAGCTTTTGGTATCACTTTTCCTGAGAGTTTTAAGTTGAGGAAATATTTAAGAAAGAAAATGAAGTAAGTTCTATATCCTAAACATAATGGGATGAGTGCAGTAGATAACTGTGTAGATTGAACACAGACGAGCGCGCAGAGGTAATTGTTTACCTGGTAGAGACTCATTACCATTCTCATCCGCATCGACATATTCATCATTTTTATCTGTACTTTTTTCCTGATCTGACGATTCTAATAAATTATCTGAACTTAAATCAATATAATCAATCTCCACTTCATCGACACGATCCAGATACCTCTGGTAATCAATTTCATCACCACTGGTATTGAATATCACCACATCGAAGTTATTATCTCCCACATACTCGAAAACTACAAAGTTACCAAGAGAGAGTGAGAATCGATTGCAGAACTCTAGCCATCCACTTGTGAAGTGAGCTTCTCCCAGCTCATTTTTAATAAGTTGCACGCTCCATCGTACCGTGCTTGCGTGTATTCTGAGGTAGGATTGGCCACTGGAGAGTAGATCTCCATAATCCGATACAAACTTGTTCGGGATCGACTGAAGAATCAGAGACAAAAAAGTGATGAGTTTACTACGATTACCACAAGGTAAAACCTTGTAGGAAATTATTGTTGTTTTCTGTTTGTGTTTGTCATGTAAAGTCGTCTGAAGAAATAAAACAAGGTTAGGATAGACGAAGAATTAATGAGATACATACCAGCTGATGAAACTGGTGCGGTTGAAGTATAACCATGAAGAATTGAGGATGATCGGTTGGCTCTTCCATTGGTACGTTAATTGATGAAATCAAGAATCTTGAATGTAAACGGTGGGGAAGGAGGCGTGAAGGAAGTAGAAGTGGCTGTTTTGTTGATGAAGTAATTAAGCACCGCAGCAGGAATGCAGAGTACTTTTGTTTCATTTATACTACCTCTTATTTGTCTTCCGAAGGTAACTAACACCCAGGGCCGGGTTTAGTTACGAGGAAACTATAGTTAAGGGAGTGTAAGTTGCTGTTGCTGCTACCGTTTTCGGGCTTGCCTGCAAGGTGCCAGCTATAAAAGAAAAAAAAAAAGAACCCACTTCTGGATGTCTGAAGAAAAATCACCGCGTGCAAACGCAGCATTTGTCGTTCAAATTAAGGTCACTATGTTAGTGAATGAGGTGATGTAATGTAACTATGGGTCAGAGTTTTGTTCAACCAACTTGTTCCCTTTTCTTCCAAAGTGAGATTAAGATCCTCATCGTCGCCACTCTTCTTCCATCCGGTCCTTTACTTTCCTCCGCAGGTGAACTGAAAAGCACAATACAAAGAAAGTAAAGGCGCTTGCTATTTTGGGCATACCGCACAGCTATAATACGTACTGTGCCTCCTAGTAGGAAGCTGTGGAAGAGCATTTATTACCCTTCAAATATCAGTAATATATATTTCTCTTCTTTTTTTTAAGGAAACTTGTCATCTGCATATTATAAATATCAATTAGTGGCTAAAGTTCCCAGCCTATTACAAAAGTTTATTTTTTGAGCAGCAATCATATCAGCTGCTAATGGAAGTAGGGGCATTTAGTCTATCCCATATTTTCCAATCAAAAGACAGATTAGGAGTTCTACTAACTAAAACCGCTAGAAAATTAGTTTGAAGGTCATTACATAACTGCAGTCTAACTGGCATAATACAAAAGATATCAGCAGAGTGATTAGAGAAGTGTAGAGATTCTTTTTTGATGTATTGATAGTTTCCTCCATCTTTTCTAACATATGTTGGTTGTTGATGAGCACCAGCAGCTTCCTTCTCCCCTTTCTCTCGTAGACTTGTTGTAGACCAAATCGAATGGTGTCAATATCCACCAAGTTGTCTGCAACAAAGCTCCTTGACTTCCTGTTAAAAGCTAATTCCAAGTCACCCAAGTGATTCATAATAATACCACTCAAAGTTATGCTCATGCCCATTCTTCTTTTACAACAAGTAGACATTAGGAGTTCATCTATATGCATAAAACTGCTTTTATGACAAACTAGAGGGCGGTCTGTTCTTGTTCATGTTGTACTTGTATGCTTCAGTGAAGGCTAAGTTAGAGTTGATGCATTCTATCATAGCCATGTCACGGTTGTGTCGGACCTTGTTTCTTGCATCATAAATTGCCCACATCAGGTTAACAACTTTAGCAACTTTCTGCCTATTCCAATGGTGAGACTCTAAGATCAACCAATCTTGGATAGAGTTTTCACACTGGGTGGGAATACTGTCAATGTCGACAATATTATTCCATTATTCTCTGGAGGACCAGCACTTAAAGATGCTATGGGAATCAGTGTCCTTGTCACCACAAGGAAGCAACAGTCTGGTCCACCAATCCTTTTTGATATGTTTGCAAGGCAGGGGGTAATTCTGCTAAGGAATTTCCAAGCAAAGAGATTTGCTCTCGGGGGGAGAGGGAATTAACCATTTTCTTCTTAAGTTCAGAGTAGTGAGTCGAGGGGGAAGAAGAACCTTCATTTCTGTGGAGAATAGAAAGTTTCGAATAACCAGAGCTGACAGAGATTGCCTGATTTATTCCCTTTCCACTTCCAGCTATCTTTTTTGCCTATGTCAAACTTGGTACCCAAGATATCCTGTCTGTCCACAGGATGAAAATTCATATCAATGACAGTCTGGTTCCAAGACAAGTACATATTATTGAACAACTGGTTAACTGTTTTCATGTTCAGACTCAGGTTTGGGGTTGCAATAGGAGTTCTAGGATTGTTGTTGAAAACCCAGGGGTGGTCCCAAATCAAAGTATCTTCACCATTGCCTAATTCAACATACGTTCCCATGTTGATCACATGGATAGACGACAGAAGAGAGGACCAGATTGGGATGTCTCTGTTACTCTTAGTAGCCTGAAGAAGGTAAAGGGCTTTTAGAGATTTGCTGACAAGGGATTGGTCATTAGTGAGAATTCTCCAGACTTGTTTAGCTATGAGGGCTAAGTTAAAGTCTTCCACCAATCTAAAACCTAACCCACCATGATCCAGATCAGAACAAATGTGATTCCATTTTTCCACCTCATTGTTTTCCTGTTACCTGAGCCTGACCACCAATATTGGGAACAGATGGAGGTGATTTTCTCATTGATACCTTTAGGAAGTTTAAAAAGAGACATGGTAAAGGTTGGGATGGATTGCAGAACACTCATAGTGAGGGTAGTTCTGGCAGCTTGGGACATAGGTCTATTCCACCCAAGGACTTTCTTTTGCATCGCCTCCACCAGGTAGCTAAAGGTTTGTTTCTTGTTTCTTCCTACCTTAAGAGGCAATCATAGGTATTTGGTAAAGTGAGGGATATGATGGATATTAAGGATGGACGCTAGCTCATCTTTTGTACTTTGTGGGATTTTTTGGCTAAAGACAATCTTAGATTTTTGAAAGTTGATTTGGTGACCAGAAGCATCAAGGAAACAATCAAGGATTACTTTGAGGTCTTGAACATTTTTTTTATTTGCCTTACCAAAAAGGATAATGTCGTCCGCAAAGGCAAGATGGGATATGGGGGGCTTGAGTTGCCAGACTAATACCTTCATAATCCTTCATGTCCATAGAGTTGTTAATCATTCTAGACAGAGCTTCTTATGCCAAAATAAACAGAAAAGGGGAGATTGGATCACCTTGTCGAATACCCCTCTTCTGCACAAAGGCTTTGGAAGGGGAACCATTGATTATGACTGCTCCTTTGACTGAGGTAACACAGTTCATCACAGGGGTTCTCCAGTGGTCAGGGAAACCCATAGCTTGAATAACATTGTTGAGGAACTTCCAGTTTAGTCTTTCATAAGCTTTGCTCAGGTCAATTTTACAAGAGAAGAACCCATTCTTCTTGGCTTTGGAGTTGGCTATTTTGTGGTGGAGTTCACCTGCTAGGATAGCATTGTCTGTAATGAGGCGGTTCTTGACAAAGCCAGATTGGTTAGGGGATATAATGTGTGGTAACAGATCTTGAACCCGGTTAGCAAGGACTTTTGTAGCTATTTTGTACACAAAGTTACAGAGGGTTATGGGTCTGAATTTTGAAAGAGAGGTAGCACCTTTTTCTTTAGGAATAAGAGCAATAAAATAATTATTGAGATCAGTAGGCAAAGGGTTTCCATGGAGAATGTTAAGAACAGTGGAAGTAACCTGGGTACCCACGTCAGTCCAATAAGTTTTGAAGAAATTGCCATTAAAACCATCAGGCCCAGGGGACTTGTTGGAGCCCAATTGTTTGGCAGCATCCAGAATTTCAGCAGGGGAATAGGGCTTAGACAGATCAGCTATTCTCTCAGAGGGGATAATGTTGTGAATATTTTGCAGGGGAATTGACATGTCTTTCTCAGGAGGGGCATCAAAAAGCTTGTCATAAAAATCTACACAGATTTTTTCCAAGTCTGGCCAAAGGAATTTGTAAGAGCCATTCTCATCTTGGAGGCTAAAGATGTCATTCCTCCTTCTGTTTTGTGTAGCTTTATTGTGGAAATAAGAGGTGTTTTTGTCCCCATCCTTAATCCATCTGTCCCCAGATCTCTGGTTTCTTCTTTAAGGAGAAGGAGCTCAATTTCAAGAAGAAGTCTTTTCCTATTAGCAATCGCCCAAGGGTTTTGTGGACCAATGGAAACTCTCTCCAATTCCTCTCTTTTCTGGTGGAGCTTAAAACTAATTTTAGAGAAAGACCACCCATTCCAGTCTAGTAATTTATCTTTACAAGTCTTAATATTAACCATCAGATCACAGGAAGAAAGACCCCAAATACCTTGCACTATCTCTTTGCATTTTTTTTTCAAAGTCCAAACATTCTCAAATCTAAAAATTCTTTTCTGATGATTTTTGTGGCTACCCAACAGGTTAATAAGAATAGGGCAGTGGTCAGAACATTCTCTAGGGAGATGGAGAACAGAAATTGAAGGGAATTTGAGCGTAAAGTCCTCACTAGCAAAGGCTCTATCAAGCCTACTCCAAGAGGTAAAGGGCTCATCTTGGCAGTTAGTATAGGTGAAAGGAAAACCAACAAAGCCCAGATCTACAAGCTTAGTAGTCACAACAACCTCTCTAAACTGCCCCAGAAGACTCTCATCTCTAAACTTTCCCACTTTCTTTTCACTATTATACAAGATTTGGTTGAAATCACCTCCTACTAACCAAAGCATGGAGATCTGGTCACTAAGGGATTGTAATAGATTCCAAGAACGATACTTTTGGTGCCAGCTAGGCCAACCATAAAAACCAGTGAAATTAAAAATGTCCATACCTGGGAGTTTTACTTCCGCTGAGATATGGTGGTTGGAGGAACTGAAGATGGAAGTATGACTATCCTTAGTCCACAACAGAAGAAGCCCTCCACTTCTCCCCACACTGCTGATTGCCAGCCCTTCAAAATCCTTCCAGATCTTAATAAGATTAACCATATATACATCAGACTTATGGGTCTCCATCAGAAAGACCAGCTTGGGTTTATGTTTCTTCAGCAGGGATGAAACCCAAGCCACTGCACAGGGGCGACCCAACCCCCGGCAGTTGAGAGTGAGGCAACTCATTTCTTCTAGCAGCCCTGATCCTGATCAGGGTCTGCCCTTGCAAGGATGGCTTCATAATAATCAGATTCCTCCACCTCTTCTGTGACATCAGGAGAGGAGATCATCAGAGAGCTGATATTGTAAACTTTCCTTTTTTTTATTTGAAGGATTTTGTGTGTCTAAGACTAAGGCTAGATTCAGGGAACATTTTTTCTTTTCCTTTTTGTCCACTGATAATAGAGATATGAGGATGAGGATCAATGGAGGAGCCAAGAGGGATAGGGCTTTCAGTCAGGGGATTAGAGAGGGGAAGACAAGTTTCAGGATTATTTTTGGTGATAAGGGGAGAGGGGTTATCTTGACCTATGTTCTGAGAAGAAGGGATGATAGGGTGGCTAGAGTTAAATTCAACAGAGAAGGATGAAACAGCCGCAGCCCAGGCTAGGGTATTGACATCTGTGGAAGATTGAGGCATGGAAGATTGGTGGTGTATTTCAGAGTTGATTATCTGAGTTTTAGACCTCAGAGATTCAAAGGGATTGATCTGTTGCTCAAAGGGTAAGGAAAAACCTGGGGGGCTAGGGGTTACCTGAGGCTGCTCAGTAGTGGCTTGTGAGGAATTCAAGTTCTGGGTAATCAGAGGGAATGATCTGTGAGGTAAAGCACTAGTAGGAGGGGTAACAGAGGGAAGGGTGGCTAGGGAGAGGTCCACATTAACATTTGGATCAACACTGTTTAGGAGAAGTTCAGATCGAGAAGCCATCACAGTAAGGCTGTCTAGGACCCCTTCTTCTTTCCACTGGTTAAGTAAATGACAATCATTAGCTATATCCATAGCTCTGGCAAATTCTGAACGGATCCAAGGGCCAAATCTGTCCTGAGGGCTAGAGGGTTCTTTCTGATAAATGCATTCTGGCATGATGTGGCTAATTCTCCCGCATCTATAGCAAATACTTGGGAGGTTTTCGTAGGAGACTCTACACACTCTATTTCCTTGAGCAGTTTTGAGCACTATCATTCTACACAGAGGATCGGAGATCTTAATTTCTATCTTCATCCTTAGAACCCTAGCAGTCAAAGGGTTGATACGGTCTGAGCACTCAACAAATCTTCCTATTATGTTTGCTATAGTAAACGCTGATTGACTATTACAGAAAGCAATAGGGATTTTGTGTTACCTACCCAGATTTGGACGGTTGAGGTATCGTGTTCCTCTATGTTGATATTAGGGTTGATTTCTGCCACCGCTAAAAGCCGATTCTGGAAGTGCCATGGCCCGTTGTGAAGAACATTTCCTTTTTCCGCCTCCGTAGCAAATTGGAAAGAGAAGCGATTAGTTCCTACTTCAGCCACTTTAAAACCCGGTTTTGGTTTCCAAATCTAAAATAGAACACTTTGGAGAATCTTAGGGACCACCCGATTAGGACTCCAAATCCTTCCGAATAAGGCTTTTTTATAGTCAGTAAGGGGGTGAGAAACAGACAGGCTATCTTCATCGAGAAAATTCAACTCGGCTGGGTGGATTTGCATCTTGGAGCAGTTCGCAATGATAGAATCCATCGGTGGAGCGAAGGAGAAAGACGGGGGAAGTTGGTGAATACTAACGCTTAAGGAATTAGGGCACGGTTGCTTTAGTTTTCTATCAAGCTTTGATATTTTCACAACCAGACTAAGTTGCTTTAGCGACTCTAGAATTTCATCTGGGGGAACAAGAATAATTTTTGATATCTCAGAGAGATTATACGAGATTACCTTTTCAGGAGGTTTCAGAAGTTCTGCAAGAGAATCATGCCTAGGGTAGCAGTCCGGCGAGAGAGAAGAGGAGGGGAAATCTCCCTGAAAAGCATCCTTGGGATGCGGCGGCATTGAAGTCGGAAGAATCCTTCTGACTGAGATTTTGTGAGTGGGCGTGAGGAAGAAACTATTACAACGCTCTTTGTGGTTGCAGGGGATAATCATGGTGGTAGAACTCAAATTTGAGCTAGAGTCTGTCAACTCAGAGGAAGGTTGCACGCCCTTGTGTGTGATAGGGGAAGAGAACAAAAAGAGGAGCGCGTGGAGAGGCGCGTACTCTTCTCTCTACATTTTACCATCTTAGAAGATTCAAAACGAGAATACTAATTCTAGAATAAAATATATATATTTCTCTTTTACTTTCACTTCCCAGTTACGTACTTTCTTTCTTTTTTTTATAACATGCATATCAAACCTTCAAAAAGGAGCTAAGTTTTACACTCGAGGACTGGGTTTTCTTAGAGATTGAGCTACTACCCTCAATCTCCCACTGCTGCATACTACTAACCTTATACACAACTCTTAAACTACTACTACCAGTAGAAAAAGAGACAAAAACTTGGCTCAAGTTCAGCCACCTATTACAATAAGAGCTAACAGCAGGGATAAGATTGATATTAGCCGTTACATATCCCCACACACAGACGTCCTCCCAGATTTTAGGTAATCGACAATTAATCCTACTAATTTGAACTACCTGAATGTTCAATAATTTCCATAGGAACCTGTTACAGATTAACCATCTAACCAGCTTCCAGACTTGTTGAGAAGAGGAATTGTTTGGCTTGAAATCCCAACCTGCCATCCCCTTGATCGATCTATTCGTTAGCTCAAAACACAAGCTAAGGCTACTCATCTGGATGATAAGCTCCAGAGCTGTTAAAAGTGTTAGAAGACTAACCATGCGCACTCTGAAGGTGCTAGAAATCTTTCTTGTAGGAATCTGATTTTGGAACTTTAACCTGTACTGATAAACCTTCTTCTGAACTTTGTTCTGAAAAGCTTCCTTGTCACCACAGCCCTTGTGCCTACTCTTCTGTTTTTTAAAATAGATTAGAAGCCCAAACAACCAGCAAAAGACCTTCTTCCTAATTCGCAAGACTCCTGCGCCCGCACCCAGATTACTATCTCTACTAACCATAATACAATTTCTCTTCATACTAGTTGTAAAATCCTTATAGACATCCTTATCTTGCTTTTTGATCTCAGAGGAAGGAGAATTAGCCACCTTAATTTCCTGGTTAAGCATAATCTCCTGCACAGCTGCTAGGAGGAGACCCATCCCCCCGCAGCAGAAGCGAAAAGGACTCATTTTTCCTGGTTGCCTTGCTTCTCAGCAAGGGCAGCCTCCACTGTAGAAACGTTGATACTCTTCAGAGCTAAACTTTCCTTCACCTCCTTAAGAGCTTCCTTCCTCCAAACCTTTTTGATTGGGGATTTTCTCTTCTTACGAGTCATCTTTTTCCTTTCACTATCTACCGTACCTGAACTGAAAATCTGTTTACCTTCTCTTTGGTTTCCCACTTCTGGCCACTGGAAAATCTTGTTTGGGAATCCAGGGGGAGAAGATAATCTATCAGCTTCTTCCATTAATTGGGTTATGGACTGATTTAGGTCTCCTTCCTCCACCTGAGAAACCTTAGTTTTCTTGGAGTTTGCTTCTTTGAAGTTTATGTAAGCTTCCTTCCAGTCGTCCATCTGATAGACTGATCTCTTCTTGAAGGGGATAACATTATTAATATTTCCATTCATCCCCAGGGGATCGAACACTTTTGAGAAGCTGGAGTCATGATTCTTATCATGTCTCTTGTTAAGAGAGATAACTACCTTGGCAGGAACTATACTATTGCTTTTATCACCTGCATTAGCAGACTCTATCCCCTTCTTCTCTAGCATAACTGGCTGAGGGGAGTCCCTAACACAGAATCTTTTCCTATCCCAATCCTCGCGGACAAAGCAGGGCCAGTCACCTGCATCCCTCCCTTAAGTTCTACTAGCCTGCTACTGGTTTTTATGGGAATATTCTCCTCCTCTACTTCAGCTCTGTTTCCATCACACCCACTAGATTCTGATCTGCATTGTTGCTCTCATTGCTATCCATAACATCTTTTTCTATCAGAATCTCATTGCCCAACCTCCTCAAGTTCCCACTTGAGTGGTCTGTCAGTATATTATCATCTACAACAGCCAAAGACCCATCGAATTCAGACCTCATCCAAGGGCCATATTTTTCTTGCTCTATGGAAGGATCACTTTTAAAAGAGCACTCGGAGATGACATGATTAATTCTACCACATCTGAAGCAAAGAAAGGGCAGGTTATCATAGGACACTCGACAACATCTTTTATTCCCCGCAACAGACAGAACAATCAACCTACACAAGGGATCAGCTATCTTCACTTCAACACAAATTTTTAACACCTTCGAAGCTAGAGGATTCAATCGGTCAGAGCAAGAAACAAATTTTCCTATCTTGTTTCCCAGTCTCACTGCCGCCTCTTTGTTGTAAAAAGAAATAGGAAGATTGTGGAAAGAAGCCCAAAGCTTAATCGAGTTAGGATCATGCTCCTCAATAGAAATGTTAGGATCTATAGCTGACACCACCAATAACCTGTTCTGAAAGTGTCATGGTCCATTGCCCAGCACGAACTTTACATCCGATTCATTTGAAAACTCAAACGTAAAACGGTTATTCTCTCTTTCATTTACCTTAAATTGTGCCTTGGCTTCCAAATATGGCAAAGGAACTTATGCAAAGCCTTACAATTTATCTGCTAAGGATGCCAAATCCTACCGAAGAGAGCCTTGTTCATCTCCTTGGGCTTGTTTCCATCCAGCAGAGAATCCCCATCCACTATTTCTGACTCTGCAGGGTGCAACCGGAGAAGCTCGCAGCTGGCTGAGAGAAGATCCATATTACGTAGCCCTTGAATAGAAAACTTGAAACTGAAAATCAAAGATCGATGTAGAAGTGAGGAAGAAAAGCACAACCAAGCAACTTGGAACTGGAAGAGTGGTTTGCACTCTTCTCCACCAGGGTCAATATGGGAAGGGAGGATCCGCAAGCAGGTAAAGAAGTTAATAATTAGATGGGACTGGAGATTAATTTGGTTGTTGGCCAACCCAGACGCCAGTAAGGAAGCCATTTGGTAATTAGCCTTAACGTTGACGTGATGGAGTATGGGGCTACAGAAGTACTTTGCTACTACTAGCTTCCTCTTTAAGACCTTATTGCCCTTAAGAAAGTAAAAGGAATATTCACTCCTTATCCTGGACGTGAAAAGCTTTCCTGAATCGCCTAGAGAATCGCCTCTCTAGGAGAACATCGGGTAGGATGGTGTTCTTGAGTTACATACTTTCTGTTTTGAAGATTTTTCTTTGTTTTTAATTCAGAGTTTGAAAATGTTGCAGGCACACTGTGATTTGTCACCAGATGCAATAAGCTCAGTCTGCAATTAAGTACATAAGCTGCCAAAAATTATCCAAAGAAAGAAACCTGCATCGAAGCATACTAAATGAGTTGATGCCACTACAGTATTTGTGCAGTAGCTGCACACCCAACAAGCATTCAGAGTGTGTTTAGAATCATTCAGGTACACCAACAGTAGTGACTTATTATTATTCTTTGGCAGCATTTCAAGCTGAGGCTGGTACAACATGATTATCTAAGAACCCAATTTTGGTTTCTTAACACTCTGTTTCCTATTTCTTTCACCGTCGTATTATTTTAAGAACCATATCTAATTTTTACTAACATCAAAGAACCCATCATTTGGTTTTAAACTCCCTCTATTTACCATATCATTTTATTTTTTACTTATTAATTATTGTAACAATACAAATATTAATCATTAATTATTATTACTACTATTTTTGATAATAGATAAATAATCTTAACTTAATATTTTATGTATGATTAAAGTTATATATTCATGTATATTATTAATGTAACTTTTTATTATTTTCATTCAATATTTAAGATTAAAATATTGTAATGAATTTTGACATTAATACATTATTGTCACATCTTATATTTTTCAAGTATATTTTAATATTATTTTTTATGTCTCTAAAATACAAATAATAGGTATTAATTTACCTAAAGTAAATATATATTAAAAATATGAAAAACACAGTCAATATTGATCTCATTTTGTAGAGAATGAAATTTTAAGAATTTTGATATATTTAGTTTATTTATATCATTATTATTTTTTAAAATATTAATATTTTAAAATATATATGAATAAATTATTTATATTTGACATATTATAATTTGAGGATAGAAATAGTGAGTCCCATTTTTGGGTTCTTAAAAAGTTCTTCCCGGAGAACATAAAATTAGAGTTCTTATCCCTCTCTCTTCCACCTCATATTTTCTTATTTATTTTTTTACTTAAGAACCCATAAGAACCATTAATAATCATGCTCTTAGACTTGTGAGATAGGCGATGAAATGTATTGTATATTCATGTATATCTCGTCAGGGTTACAGTGTCTATATGTAAGGGAAATGTCATGAAATGCCCCTATATTTTTGGCTAATTTATGAAATGCCACTAAAAAAAAGAAAGTCACAAAATGCCACTATATTTTCCGAAAAGTCCATGAAATGCCATTATAGATGGAAAAAAGACAAAAATACCCCTACTAGTTAACAAAGTACTTTTAAAGTTCACAATGTGCCCTAAGTGTACAAAAATATCAAAATACAATAAAACATAAAAAAATAAAAAAAAAAAATAAAAAAAATAAAAAAATTAAAATATCATTAAATATTAAAAAATATTTCCTTTTTAAATTTTATTCAATACCATAAAAAGAATATGAGTTCTAAACAAATAATTTATACCAATTTTTCTACCAATATAGTACCATAATTATATCAGTACCATAATTTTTATCATACATTTTTTAATTAATATTTTCTATCAATTTAGATTATTTATTTCTTCAAAGTAAATAATTTTTTATATATATTGCTGATAAATTTTAAAAACTAAAATTCTATACATAATAATTATTTGAGATAGAACGGCTGAGAATATAATATATATTAAATATAAACTTTAAATTAGAATAAAACGTTTGAAATAATAGCAATTTATTCTTCTAAAAACGTTTTATTCTACATTTCAAACAAGTTTTACTATTTATATTGCATGTTCGCAGTAAAAAATTACTAATCACCGCAGTAAAATTTTTTTAATTTATATTGACGTTGTACACATGTAATGATGTGTCGCTGTGTTTTTTTTTCCAAAAATGATATCTGAAAGTAAATTTACCGAAGTAGTTTGTAGTTGATTAGTAGCGAATTTTACTAGTTACTTTTTTGTTGTAATCAATACAGGAACCTTTTTTTTGTAAAAAAAAGTGTTGGATTACATTTTTATGTGTTTATATTATTAATTTGACTTAAAATTAATTTGTACTGCGAATAGCAAAATACTTTACTATTTGCAGTACAAATTTTTTTTTCACCAAACTTAGTTGAATAAGTTGGAATGTTACGGGGAGACATTTTTTTTTGAAATAATAGAGAATTGAATGACCAAATTTAAGTCAATATGATTAAAACAACAACTAAGTTAAAGAAAACTAAGTTACAACAACTAATTTATAGAAAAACTAAGTTACAACAACTAAGTTAAAGAAAAACTAAGTTACAAAGTAAGATTACAACAACTAAGTTAAAAAAGACTAAGTTACAACAACTGAGTTAAAGAAAAACTAAGTTACAACGTTGTTCCAACTATCTAACCTAGATTGTATTTGATGAATCCAAGGTCCGATAGTGTTTGGATTTCTATAAAAGAACCACTGCGGATAGACAGGGGGAGTGGGGAGTCAGCAACCATGCAGAACCTTACGAAATGACCATGGGGGCAAATTCCTATGTGGATCTCTCCTCTTGGGCTATCACAATCGGTATAATTATCGAGAGGAAGGTATGTGGCACTTGCCATACCCCCCAGACAGTAGAGTAGAAAACTACTACCGAAGTGTACTTTGTCGCGATCGTCACCCCATTTCGTGGTCATCCATTTCTCTGGAGGTGTTGGCCCTCCTAATTCCAATGAAGCGCTTTAACATGTCGTTGTACGGTCCTTCGTTAAACATGGCCCTGTATAGTTGATTCGCCGGTTCTGTATTCCTCATGTGATGCTGCAATGCTCTACGGACATCTTTCCACCTCTCTTCGTTTGAATACAGGTAATCAGCAATGACCCTGAAACCACAATTCCCATCTCCACGAACATCAATATACCCAATGATATATTGATATAGGTTGGGTGGGAAATTCTCGTAGTATGGGAAGTTGTCTAGGGGCATGAATCGACTCGGATCTGATGATCCTCTATTACGTGATCTTCTATTTGATGGTGCTCCTTCTGACTGGCTCGCCCTTGGTCGGTTACGCTCCCAAGACGAAGGTTCCCGTCGGTTTGGTCTTGAGGTCCCGGTAGGTCTGCCAATCCCAAACTGTTCCAATGGCTCTCCTAATTGGCACACCATATTGGGTGAAGGAAGTTTTGGATTTGACTGTAACATTTCGCCATCAGAGTAGGATCATCTAACTGTGCTACCTCAGAAGCTATATCTCGCCATCTATTCTGTTCTGCCTCCTTGTAGGATAGCATATCAATTGTCGATTCATGTTTCTCCCAGCTTAGGGTATACCAGAAACGATGTATATCCCTCTTCGAGCATAGTATACCACTATCCAGCATGTAGTTTAATTTACAAGTACAAGGTAATCCATGAGAGGTTACCTTGTCACATCCACAGATTGAGCTGTCCATTTGCACATAATTCGCCCTTCCAAGCTCCTTTACTAGCTCATCTAAGCAAAGGATACTAACCTTCCCGATCAGGTCAGCAATTGGAACCCTCATGTGCTCTCTTCTGTGTTTTGTCCTGGCTGCCTCGAAATCCTTTTTTAGCTCCCGGATGCTAGTATTCACATGATCGTTAATCTTTGGATAGATTACATCTAAAGTGTGTCTAACACTCCTTAATCTCGCCTTTAGAGAAGAATGTGCGCTCTCCACCCTATCAAATGTTTAAGTAAGAGTTTTATAGATCTATAACAATGACTGTATTATCTTAAAAATTACAGATTAACAATTTTACCTATTTGTCGTTGTGTTGCCGAAGTGCAACACATTCTTGACTCAAGCCTCCACAAATTTTTCCTTGTGTTTCTCCCAGACTGATGCAACATATGTAATGAAACGTGGATAGCTTCGGTATGTATACTTGAAATTTTCGTAACTCTCGTTGTAGTCCTGCTCTGTGCTCGAGTGGACAACCGAAGTCCACATTCGGACTGCAGCCGCCGCCCTTCCTCTATCACCCATATAAGTCTCGGTTTTCCCCTGAATGTTCCTACTTATGTGCCACCAACATAGAAGATGATGAGATTCAGGAAATACCTGTTCTAAGGCATTCATCAGGGCCAGACATCTGTCGGTGATAAATGTTGAGGTTGTAGTCCGACCGGGGAGTTCCTTAATTGTTGAAGTGCCCACACACACATGTCTGTTGATTCTGATACAAGAAAGGCGAAGGCAATGCTGAAGTTCTTGCCTATACTCGTCACCCCGATGAACTGAACCAAAGGCATTTTTACGATGTTCGTTTTATAGGTAGCATCAATGCCTATGACGTACGGGAAAGCATGTAGCAGTAATCTAGAGGTAGGGTGTGCAAAGAAGATGGACCCAAGTCGTGTTCGATCCCCTAAATTGTGAAATAAATCATGTTATCTATCAAATTAATATGAAACCTAAAGGATTGCAGTTATTTGAGACATATTGAGTTGACTTACTTGGTTCTGTAGTGTAATCGTAGTAGTAGTTGTTTTTGTCTAGCTCACTCAGCAGAGTCTGCACCATAGATCGACCATTTCTCTTTTCAAGTTTTGTTTTTGTATCCTGTTGTATATGTCTTTCCTTGTTGCTGACGTGTCTGGGTTGATTGTTGTGAGCTCTGAATAAATTGCACAAGGAGGCACACCGACTCTGCTTCTCTGATCGATCATAATCTCCTCCTCCTCAATTAGGCGTTTTCCCACAAAATGACCCTCTGCCCACTCAGCGAGATCATGGTTATGCCATCCGTTACCCACATTCAAGAAACACCCGTAGCTTGTGTAATACCCCTTAATTCGAAAAGGACAACCACATTTCTTTGAACCAGATGATCTGCGCCGGGTGATGACACCAGGTCGTGGTGTCCTTCGTGGTTTCCAATACCTCTCGCATGTTATGTGGAAATCTTGGCCCTACCGAGAACTTTGAATTATGGTGTAGATATGGTTGGGATGGCCAACACTATCTACCCAAGCTTTCGCTTCTTCTTTACTCCTAAAGGCCTGGTTTGTTTGAAATAAGTAACCTGTATCCACCACCGGAGGTCGATTATACATCTGTTGCATGTAGTCATCCATCTCTGCATTATGATCTGGAACGCCTTCATCAAATTCATCCCAATCTTCATAGTAGTGAGTCACTTTCCTGCAATAAGGGTCGAGAGAATGTTAGACGAATGTTGAAATATGAAATATTAGTGTGAATATGATTTACAAAGACAATAAACTAAATACTTACTGGGCTTGATACTGGAACATACTCATGATCGGAATCTGAAGATTGACTCATGTTTAGAGAGCTTGAACAGTTTTATGAAATTATTTTTGGAAGAGAGTCAGGAGATAGGGAGCTTTGAGAATATGGAGAGTGAGTGTGTGAAGATGAAATGGAGGAGGCATCCCTTATATAGAGGTTGGTCATGAACTAGCCACAAGGTTACAAGTTCAAAAACGGTAACCTGGTACGTGTACCTTTCCCTGACAAAAGTAATTACCAATGGTAACTTTGAATTCACTTTGTACTGGAAACGGTAACCTGGTACGTGTACCTTTCCCTGACAAAAGTAATTACCAATGGTAACTTTGAATTCACTTTGTACTGGAAACGGTAACCTGGTACGTGAACAGTGACCTGGTACGTGTACCTTTCCCTGACAAAAGTATTACCAATGGTAACTTTGAATTCACTTTGTACTGGAAACGGTAACCTGGTACGTGAACAATGACCTGGTACGTGTACCTTTCCCTGACAAAAGTAATTACCAATGGTAACTTTGAATTCACTTTGTACTGGAAACGGTAACCTGGTACGTGAACAGTGACCTGGTACGTGTACCTTTCCCTGACAAAAGTAATTACCAATGGTAACTTTGAATTCACTTTGTACTGGAAACGGTAACCTGGTACGTGAACAGTGACCTGGTACGTGTACCTTTCCCTGACAAAAGTAATTACCAATGGTAACTTTGAATTCACTTTGTACTGGAAACGGTAACCTGGTACGTGCATGATGTACCTGTACGTGTATTTCCCTGACAAAAGTAATTACCAATGGTAACTTTGAATTCACTTTGTACCGGAAACGGTAACCTGGTACGTGAACAGTGACCTGGTACGTGTACCTTTCCCTGACAAAAGTAATTACCAATGGTAACTTTGAATTCACTTTGTACTGGAAACGGTAACCTGGTACGTGTACCTTTCCCTGACAAAAGTAATTACCAATGGTAACTTTGAATTCACTTTGTACTGGAAACGGTAACCTGGTACGTGAACAGTGACCTGGTACGTGTACCTTTCCCTGACAAAAGTAATTACCAACGGTAACTTTGAATTCACTTTCTACCGGATCATCAACTTCTCCATGGTGTGTTTGGTACGCTTCCTTCGGCTAGAATCTAATTTGAATAGTGGGGGTGAATTCTTTTTAGGGAAAATTCACGATATAACCCTGTTTTCTTTCATAATTCACAATATATTCCTGTCGGTTTTCGAAATTCAACTTTAAACATGTTTAAATGTAGTCCAAAATTGATGAAACTTTACATAGACGGCTCCTGCTCCATGTCACCGTTTTAACCTTACTTTTCTCAGTAACCGTTGAACTAGCCGTTGGACATGTCAGTGACCGTTACTCAAATATTATAAAAGAGGGTATTAGTGTCCCAACATACTCATTCCTTACCCTGTCTCTCAGAATCTGTCTAATTACATCTTGCGTGAACTCTTTATACCTTACGTCCCATTTCGCTCTCAAAATCAAATGGAGTTTCCTTTCTGTTTGCACGTTAATTATGTAGCTACTTTTGGTCGTCATGGAGCACAATTTGATAGAAGATGGGGCACAGACGCGTGGAGTTACTATGCCATATCCTAGTAATCTCCGTGATCTACAACGACGAGTAATTCGAGCACTACAGTCCCTCCTCGGTAGAATAAACATAACACCAATGGTGTATTTGGGGCTGGTGAGACTACGAGTGGACTTTTATTCATGTACGAAATGATACATTAGTTCGCCAGATGATGGAGAATTACACAGAGTATAATGATTTCATCGCTCATATTCCATTACTTGTTATTTATGACCTATTGAGCCGATGATGATGATTTTCAACACCAAGAACCAATTTATGAGATGCGACGTAATGTAATCACAGGGAATAGAGAGACAATTAGGAAATAATTAGGTTATTGGTTATTGCGTAATTGATCTTGTTAGTTCTCGTGTTGTTATACTTTTCGGGATTTATAATATTGGTAATGTTTGGACGTGGAATAAACGTGTTGTTATAGTTATTCACTTTCAATTATGTGATTCATAAGATTTGAATTCGGGGACTTCTCTTTCTTAGGAATTTCTACATTTTGATATATTTCATTTCTCGTGACATATACAATCTTTGGTACATGTTAGATAGTTATTCACTTCCAATTATGTGATTCGTAGGATTTGAATTCGGGGACTTTTCTTTCTTAGGAATTTCTACATTTTGATATATTTCATTTCTCGTGACACACCGTATTATCAATAACAGTACCGGGAGGGACATTATCAGGGCATCCACCACAAACTTGGGGTTCCAACTTTCATCCAGAAATTTGCAAGCCTCAATAATTTGGTCAAGCTTGATGTTTAGAACCTGGTTGAACTGAGACTCACTCACACCATCCCTAAGTATAATAATCTGCTCAGGCTTCCTTTTCTCAATTATGTGATTCATAGGATTTGAATTCGGGGACTTCTCTTTCTTAGGAATTTCTACATTTTGATATATTTCATTTCTCGTGACACACCGTATTTCCAAGTATGATGGTGGGAACCTTCGACACTATCATTGCTGAAGAACGCTCAACGGCTAACAAAGAATTTAGACCACCCAGCTTGGCATTGATCTTAAGAAGCACATATGTCAAATACTGATTGTTAACCTTGAAAGGAGCCATGCATTGTGTAACGACACCAAATTCTACCAAAGTCTTCTTCTGCCAAGGCCCATAGATATCACAATTTTTCTCTCAGGCAGCAAGCACAAAGAAACAAAGGCATTCCGGGAAGTTTAGATTGAAGCTGGTCACACACTTTTCTTTCTTAGGAATTTCTACATTTTGATATATTTCATTTCTCGTGACATATGAATGTGTGTTGATGCATGTGAAGTATCCTCCCGAAAGCAGACTGCATTAACCAGGTTCAATAATGACAATACAAGATTCCTTTATCTAGTATGATACATGTGCTTGCTCTCCAATCATCAAGCTACAATCTTGCTATTTAAAAGCTCTACAGAAACGATGCATTTCTAGAAAAATTTTGGCATAGTCTCCCCTGTTTTTCTTATCTCCACCGGTTCTAAGAACCTCCACAAAATCAACCAAAAGATCATCAACAAGGTCACCAGGATTTTCAGCAATAATTCCACCATCACCAAGTCCACCAGAAAAAACTACAACCACACAAATTGTACTAGCGTCTAATACACCAAGTAAAAATGAAAGACAACAATTAGTTCCAAGATGATACTAAAGTTTATTACATCCAAATCCAAGATGACAACCACTAGGGTGCACCATGCTGGCGCTGGTAACTATCCCATATGTATAAAGAGCTGAACATCCTCAAGACCATGAGTTAGCTCTTTGTTCTTCTTCTGGCATCCTATGACGATAGTATGACCAGTCTCATGCATTGTTCTCTTGGTAGTACGGGCGTGCAAGCTCACTTGCCTCAGACAGCAGTTGTAACACACTTGGTCAGGTAAGTACACATGAAAAAAAAGTGATATGTCATGAAGTACTATGAAAATATGACTTACTAGACAGGGATTGGAGAAACCAAGGTGGTCTGATAACTCTCAAGGTTTAGGATCTTCGGGTGTGCGCTTGGTGTACCAATCTAGGTAGAGTGGGTCGCAAGCATGCAACCGCGCATTTGTGCGCGTATACCCTGGAACCAGCAATTTAGGAGTGTTTTCCCACAAACTATACATGGGGGGTATACACATGTAGGGTTGGTTCTTTCCTCTTTTTTCAGACCTTGGGTTGGGTCTAATAGGAGGTTCAGGGATACCCTGAATGTAACTAAACTGGCGTAGACAACGCCCAGGCATGTACGGCTCATTCAACCCCATAACATGTATGTTACCTCTATACCATGTACACCCTTCATGAACATTAACATTATCCCGACCGTAGGGCAACCAATCAATCTACAGTGAACATTAATAGTAAAATGTAACCAACAACGAAAGACAAAAATAATGGTTCAATGTGTTAGCAACTACAAACACTTACATTTAGAGCAGTCAAAACATCTAGATGCTCACGATAGTCTTGCAGTGAATGATGATCATGCACTTAAGAGGTAGATCTCACCCATCTTAGAGCCCAAGGTCTGTCATCATTAGCGCGCCAGTCTGGGCTAATCGCTGGTCTTAATGTAGGGAAGTACGCATAAATCCAGCACTGTGCATATAAACACTAGAATGATTAAGCAGTACCAATTATTAATACTCAGTGAGTTATCATATACTAGATGCACATTAGGACACATACCTCAAGTAACGTCATAGAACCACCTATCCCACTGGAGCCAGCACGAGAGGCTATCCCTAGCTGGCGATATAACATGCAAGAGTACCAGCTCCCCATGCATATTTACGAAGTTCGTAGCTTTCTTCATGGAAGCTACTAACCAGAACAGCTGTGGACTTAGACGACCATTTGATTTTCCAGCTAATATGGTGGTACCGATCAGATGATACAACCAACCACATGCCTGCTTCATTGGCTCTTCATTTACATCCCTACATTGCTGCAACAAGCTCGCAATCGATACAACACCGGTATTCCACAGTGTCTCTGTCATAGTCTGAACATCTCCCCCAAAATTAAGACAATCAGCCATTACCTCCTTCAACCCAGGGGTAGATGAATCCCCTATCAATGGATGACCGATGGGGATTTGCAGTATCATCCACACATCATGCAGGGTAATCGTCATCTCACCGAACGACATATGGAATGAGTTTGTATCAAGCTGCCACCTCTTCACAAAAGCACTGATGAGGGACATATTGTTGTATGGCATCGTAATATCCTGTAGGTGCTCTATACCAGAATACTTAAGCATGTTCCTTGCTCTTTTGCTGGAAATTTGATCTTTTGGCCAGCAGGTAAGCATCACCTTACGGGATTTGAAACTCAAAACCCCACGATCCTACATAATGACCAATATTTAACACTTACAAAACGTAGTATGATATTAAATGATCAAATACAGGAGAAGATAGAGAACATACCTTAGTCGAGGTCCATAAGTCAAGCGCTACATGACCCCCGAAGCTAGTGATAACACTAGTGAGTAGTGGACCGCCAGGAACTGGCACCTCTGTCAACTTCCAAGAGGTAGGAATGACTGGAACCATCGCTAGCGCTGCTTCCTCGTCAGTGTCATCCTCCTTATCCATGACATCATCATCTTCACTATCCTCCTCCTCATCCACGTCGGTGAGTCCTCATCATCAGCACCACGACCATCGTCATCAGCATGTGGCGAACACTCAGTCATCACATGGTCCTCATCAGCACGGGCGGGTGATGGGCGTGGTGGACGTGATGAACTACCACCGCCTGACGTCTGAGCTTAAACGGAGCAATCTGGTGGCTTGCTTCGCCCGATATGTTGTAGCTACCGTTGTGCAGTGATCTGTCAGACCAAGCACTACTGGATGATGACACCACTGGCATGCGTCTCCTCGGTATATGCTCGTACATCACCGAGTCATCCTCCGCTACCATTGGTGGTGCAAGTACTTGAAAGGCCGGGTCGTTGAAATATTGACCCGGATGGAACGATGAATGGCGTGCTGCTTCCATGTGGGGGCAGGATTACTCGGCCCTTCACTAGGAGCACGTACACCACACGGTACGAGGCTGTCATAGGCTGCTCCGTACCCTAGTCTTTATTCTTCCTCTTCGTGTATACATTTTGCACTGCTTTTTTCAGTCGATCCATCACTGCATATGAATATCACACAGTTATATTCCTCATTCATAACATAAAAATTCAAACATTTATAAATCATATCATTCACAATATTACAATTCAAAAAAAATTCAAACATTTATAAATCATTCACAATATTTATTAGAATTAAAAAAACAAATTAAAACATTTAAAAATCATTCACAATATTAGAATTCAAAAAAAACAGAAAAAATAGGGCTTCGAGCTGCGCTGGTACTCGCCTGCTCCTGGGGCGAGCCGCGCAGCTCCTCGCGTTCTCCAGTGTCGAGTAGCGCCGCTCCTCGGGGCAGTCATGGGCGAGCAGCACCGATACTCGCCTCCATCCGACTCGAGCAGCACCAGGACTCGTCTCCTTCGTCGGGCGCACGCACATCAGGGCGAGTCACACGGCTCCTCGCCTGCGGGTATCTCGAGCAGCGCTAGTACTCGCGTGCTTCTTGGGCGAGCCGCGGTGGTACTCGCCTGTCTCCGGGTAGAGCAGCGGTGGTGCTCGCCCAAGCGCAAGTAGAGCCGCCCTGCTCCTCGCCTGCCTTTTTTTTTGAATAATTTCGAATGTTTCATGCTAGATCTAGCTCAAATGTTGTTCAATTTCAAAAAACTAACAACAAATTCATACTCAAGACACCCAAATCTATAAGTTGCAAAAAAAAAATTCGAAAAACTCATCGGAAAAATTTTCCGGCGGTGGTCCCGCGTGGTTGGCGACGGCAGGTGGCGGCTCCGGCGGCGACTCCGGCAGTCAGAAGAGAGCTTCTTAAGGAAGAGAGAGCGTGAGTAAGAGAGAAATGAATAATCCAAGGAAGGTTAGGCTATATACAGTACGAGCGTTTTTTACTCGAAATTGATGTTTTCAACTGCGATTTCAGTACGACGTTCTGAAAGTGTAACAATGTTTGTAATTTAGTCAAACACAACATAAAATGTCTTTAACTTATGTGGAGTCACAATTATAACGTTTAAATGCGATTAAAAAGGGTTTAACGTCTTTTATCAATTAGAGCGTTTTTCACCCGAATTTGGCATTTTAACTACGAATTCAGTACGACATTCTGAATATGTACTAATGGTTGTAATTTAGTCAAACATAACGTAAAATGTCGTCCTAATTACTTGGAGTTATAATTAAAATCATATTGACGCAATTAATACGGGTTTATAATGTTTTGTAAAAATCAGAGTGTTTTTTACTGTTTACGCTCAAGAAATTATTAAAAAAAAAACAAAAGTTACAACACGACATCATTACATGTGTACAACGTCAATATGAATTTAAAAATTTTTGTACTGCGGTGATTAGTAATTTTGTACTGCGAATAGCAACCCAGATTACAATTTAACCCCATACTTTGTAAAATATTACAATTTTCATTTAAAATCATTTTAAACCCTAACTTTCGGCTATAATCACCTACAACCCTTATAATTTCATTTATTTATGGTTTTCAACCCAAACTTTATAATAAGTACATAAATTAATTTAAATGTACTTTAAATTTTAAATAACTTAATAAAATGGCCTAATGACATGGCCTTATTACAACCTTGATTTAATAGCATAAAATTACACTTAAATGATCTGTAAAAATGCTGTAAATTCTCGGCCTTACCCATATATATTTCAGTATTTACCAATTTATCACATAATGTCTTAAATTTAACAATTATGTTACTTAATCACTTAATTGATTAGTTAAAATTAACTAAATCATTTCTTCATCATTTTAAGGTCAAAATTGACCATTTAGACTACTCCACTCTCAAAAATATTTATAACATAAGATTAAGAACATATTAATATGTTAAAAATGACATTCAGGTATATACCTTGTATTATAGGCCAATCTCTTAATTTCTCTTTGGTTTGCTCATGGAAATTTGGATGGTTATCACTCAGCTTCTTGACATGTTTCAAAAAGCAAGATTAAGATATAATTAATCTTCAAACATGAGTTAATCATAGGAAAGATTACAAATCATGAAACATGAATTTTCAAGGTAAAATTACCTTAGATTAACAAGGCTTTCCAAGGATGGTTTCAGCTTATTTTAGAAGGAAATAAAGGTATCAAAAACTACTACAAAGCTATGATAATTTTGAAATACCCCAAACCTCGATATGTGGTTTAAATATCAAATTATGGTATGTGAAGGCTAAAAGTGCCTTAGTAATCAGTGAACAATTTAAACCACAATAGATGCAATAAAGCATTAAGACACAGTTTGAGCAAAAATGCTCTAAGCTATGAGTGAACTTGGTTAGGACCCAAAGAGCCTACCAAGACTTAATAACATTTAATTATGATTTTATAAGGCTAATTAAGTCCTTAGGAAACTTTGGTAGACAATGAAACCAAACAAAACACAAGGTAATACCTTAAGTCAATATGAGCAAAAATGTGCTCTAAGCTTGGGATAAATGTGTATAAGACCTAATGGTCATACCTATACCTTATAAATATGTTAAGGAACATATTAAATCAATTACCAAAGAAAACCAAGCTTGAAAACAAGTTAAAACACAAATGTGCTTTAAGGAGTCTTAAAGCACGTTTTGGAAAAATTGTCTTGTAAATGAGTTTTGAATGGCTAAATGTCCATCATTACTCTTTAATTAACATGTGTACTATATAGTATCACATTTGGGTGGCCATATTAGTGGGAAATCAAAAATTTCACTTCTAAGTGCCTTGTAATTAGTGAATAGTGATTTTTATAACTAGTTTGTAACATATAATGTTATAAGTGATTAAGTTGGTCAACAAAGACCAAACACCCTCCTAGGCATAATGGTGGCCGGTTTTTGTAGTGAGGAGTCACCAAGTATGTTAACTTGTTAAGTAAATAAATGTGACTCATAGTTACTATTTGCTTTAAGACTTAAATATCTTCAAAAAGTAAGTTCTATCTCATCTTCTCTCATTTCCCTTCCTTTCTTCATTCACACGGTTGCTCTCTCTCCCTCCCTCTTCTTGCTCTCTCTCACGGTTTGGCTAGCACACCAACACCACCATTGAAACCAATCTTTGAGCTCTTGTTAAATCTAGCTCACTTAACCAAATCAAAAACAAACACCACCATTCTCTTAGTTAAGCCAAGCTCTACAATCTTGTCTCTTCAAATCTTCAAGAGCTCAATTTTGGTGCCATGAAGATTCACCATTGAAGGAGCTTGAGCTCACCTTTCACATATTCATGATCTCCTTTGCTTCAAGGTAAGGAAATCAAAGAGAAAATCCATGTTTCCTCCATATTTTCATGTTGTCCGAAAATTCACCTCACAATGGTGTTGTATTTTCTTGTTTTTTAGCTTCATTTGAATCTTCCAAGGACTAGGAGGAGTCCTCTCTTGATACTTGTTCAAGTTCTTTCTTTCCAATTCCAAGGTAAAACAATTACCTTAATGTGTTAAAACACATATGTGTAACTAGGGTTTACATGAGGTGAAGCACAATGCTTTGAATACTCATTATGTTGTTTGTATAATGATTTAGAAGTTGACAAACAACCAAATACCCCACCGTTTTTCAGGAACCAAGAAAGAATTTGTGAGGAAAAAAAAGAGGTAAACAAAACTATCTCAAGTAGTTTAAATGCCTTAGGAAATGAGCTGATTTGCTTGATAAAATACCTAAGAGCCAATGGTGAGTGACCTAGCAAAGTGTTCTCAAGGAGACTAGTAAAAGAAACATATTTTGGTGTATGTATTTGCAGGTCAAGGCATATTTATGTGGGAAATTCAGTGTTTAAAGGTTATGCAATTTAAGGGCCTAAGAGCCATGTTATTTAAGGGCCTAAGTGCCAGCAATTTAAGTTATGCACTATATTGTGATGTAGTGCTTAATGTGTGAAGTTTGTGTATAAAGATGTGTTTGATGGATTTTAGGTTTTGAGTGAAATAAGGTAAAAACCTAAGTGGTTGGATGTGAGTATATACTAGAGAACTATGGCCAAATTTGGGAAATGTGTAAAGAAGTTTTAGTGTTTAATGTGAGTGTTGGTGAAACTAGGGAGGGGCAAAGGGAATGAATGATTAACTAGAAGAGAAAACATGTGTTAAGGTGGTTTAGAGTGATGCAAGGATTTAGTGTTATGTTATCTTGGAAGTTCTAGGAATTCAATGGGTGTTTAGTGGATGTGTGTAAGTCTTGGAGGAGTTTGTTTAAGGTTTAGGAAGGTTAGGAATTTGTGGAGATATAAGTAAAGGTTTAAGGAATTAGAAAAATAGTTTTGTGAGTGTTAAGAATATCCCTAAGGGTGGTTTGAAGTGCCAAATGATGTTAGAACACATTAAGAGGCCTTAGGAGAAGTTGGTGAAGATTGACAAAGTTGGGGTAAGTTTAGGAGGCGACCGACCCAGGGCCGACCCGTTTGTGGGTCGGTCGAGCCCTCTGTAAAAATGTAGGATGGTTCGGTAATGGTCCGACCCAAAGGGTGGGTCGGACATGGGTCGGTCGGTCAAGTTTCAAAGGTGGAAAAATGTTCGACATGGACCGACCCAGAATGGGGGTCGGACGTGGGTCGGACGGGCATGTAATAGGAAGTAAAAAGGGTTCTGTAATGACCGACCCAGATGTGGGTCGGGGTGGGTCGGTCGGACCAAAAGATGTTGTTTAAGGTTATGAAATGATGTGTACTGATGGGGATTGGTAGGTAATGATGTTATAAGAATTGAGGACATGTTAGGTGAGTTTAAATGGCGCATAGGTGGGTGAAAAGTTGTATCAAAGTGTAAAAGTAAAACAAGTTAAAAATGTAAAGTTATGTAACAAAGTTAACGGGGAAAGTTAAGCATTAGACGCTAAATAAACAAACATGCTACCCCGATGTTAATAAAAACACATGTGATGTTAACAGTTGTTCGAGGATTGCTCGAGGAACATAAATGGACAGGATAAAGTGGACTCCGGTGACAGGTATGGTTTTCTTGCAACCTGCGTCCTACCGGATTACACCGGCTTGTATGCCATGTGTTTTCTGTATGTTGCCACGTTGTAAGATAAAAACATGTAATGAGTTTACAGTAATTCATATATGTGGCGTGTTCAACTCCGATACCATCTAACCTCGAAAGTGTTAACCTTAGTTGACTGAGTCTAGAATCACATGAGAGTTCGGTATTAGGAGTAAACGACCCGAACCAGGGACGTACTAAACCACGGCTATCGTGGTTAATTGGGTGTTATGTTTGTGAATGTAGGGTTTTCCTTGTATGTTTAACCCAGTTGTAAATACTGTATGAGTTGTTAGTGACAGGCTCCATAGTGGAGTTCTAAGTATTGTCTAAAGTAAGTATGTATAACAATAGTGAGGAATCCGGTTTGGCCGGTCGCGCGTTGTTTGGGAGGGTATCCTTCCTAGCCTTACCCTTCTCTTTTTATGGTTGTTTCCCTCACGGGTTATGATCTCCCATTAGCTTACTCCAAAGCTTACTATTCTGACTTATGATCGGTTTAGTGGGAACCTGTGTTTGTGTGTGGTGTGTAGGCCTCCAAACCCGAACCGCCTTAACTTAAGTTACTCGTCCAACTATTAGGACGGTAATGAGTGTTGGTGTTATTGTATAACGAGCTTATCATGAGACTGCAACATTCTCTAGGCTCACCTGTGTTTGTGATGTTTGGGTCGGTTCCTAAGCGAACCATTCCCGTTGTGTTTGTTTTTGTTGTGATGCAGTATTCATTGTGGTATTTATGTTGTGTACGTAGACGTACCAAGTGTGTAAGTGTTGTATGTAGTGTGTGTTATAGGTTGTTAATGTGGAGTGTGTTGTATAATGTGGAGTGTGTGGTGGATGGATATGACTCCCAGTTTGTGGATAAGAGGCATTTGAGGATAACCCGATTTAAGGGTAGTGTCGCCTATTAAGGAAGTAGCTCCATTAGAGGAGAAACACCCTAGGGATGATGAATACATGGGTGACTTGTTAAGTAGGATGTATTATCCGTTGTTGAGCCCATTGAGGCGAAATGTTAAGTGTGTATGTTTATTGTCACATGCAGATTTAAATATAATCAACTGCATGCTAAGACGACAATTAGTTGTGCGTGGCCCGGTTAGCATGTGGGCTGCGGGATTACCATACCAGCAAAGGTGCTGAGCCCCTTGGGGCCACCCCTTTCTCTTCTTTTCCTATTTCAGGTACGAAGTGCTGGAAGCCGTTCGAGAGTAGGACGGGTAGACATTGTACACGGGTAACTTTTAAGTGTATGTATACAGTAGGTGTAGTAAGACCGATGTTGTTGTCGGCACCAGTTTACAAATACTCGGTATAGTTGATAAGGTGTATGTTGCTGTGTTGTTAATGGAAAGTGATACTAATGTATAGTGCTCGGGAATTTAGCCCATCAGACCGGTACATTGTGTATGTATTAGCCTTGTTAGCCACGTGGGTGGCTAACGGCGTGTAACACCAACAAGTTAAGTAATGTAATGAGGTTGTTCTTCCGCTGCAGTTTGTTGTAAGTATGTTAATGTTGGATGGGGTGTTACAAAAAGTGGTATCAGAGCGAAGTATCGCTCTGATGACTGAACTACCGAGCTTAGGAAGTACCGAGTTAGGATTTAAGTACTTTGGGTTAAGGGTTGAGTGATAGCGTGAGAGATACGCTAGTTAGGAATTACCAGTGTGTACTGGAAACCTACAATATCCACCCCACCCTCCACAATCCCTGTATATAACTTGGGAAAGAACGCCAGAGAGATGGAAGCCTCTCTTACTCGGGAATACCCGATCTGGCTGTTATTAAATACCTTTAGGGTACGGAGAACCTGTCATACGGTAGATCCCGAAAACTGGGAATCCCGGAGACGGTCTCCATCTGAATAATGTTAACCGCGTTTCATAGCAATGAATGAAGGATCGGTGTATTGGAGAATAGAATTTCCGGCAGCCTGGGTCGACATGCAGAGCAGTCGAGAATAACTAACTTGCAACGCACCTACCGTGCAACAGGCAAGAAATGGATTAATAACACCCGAGACAAGTGTCTACGGAACCAAGTTGATAAATAAAACACCAACGGTATACCAACCGACAAAGGAACTACAACGTAGTACCCAAACAAGAGACAAGTCTCAGTAACCACGACAAGTGCGTGGAACGGGCTATAAGAGGATACGATACTAAGTAAAAAGGGACTCCCAGAATGGGAAATACCCTAGTTAATGATTATTTGTGAATACAGTGAGAAGTCGCCTAGACAAGTTATATCAAGAATAAGATCAGTGAGGGCCAACAGGCCACAGATGACAGTGGGTAAAAAAATACCACAACCGGTATGTGTTAAAACCGATAGCCATTAGCATGGCGCACTTGCCAATAGCAAGTGCTGCTATAACAGGGCTGTTCGGGAAATTTATAATCACTACAAAGTACTTAGTAAAGTACCATAAAGTTAACGAGACCACTATGACCATGGAAGGGCTTAATAGCCTAACCTCTGTAATTGTAAGTACACCAGTCAGCAAGAAGCTAGACTTGGTTAAGGTAAGAAGATGTTGTAAAACCATGAAATTTTTCTTCCAACCCAGGTTTATTCAAACCCTTTCTTTTCAAAACCAGATTTTCTTTCAAACCGACACTTCTTTCCAACCTTCTTTTAAACCAAACCAGTAAAACCAAGGACAGTTGACAAGGATAAACAATGGATAAACTTTCCCTCGATTAAGTTCGGGAAGTAAGGAATGAATATTGTCACGGGACAATATAAGGGAGTTGACAACAGATACTTCACCTAGGCGTGTGACGGACACTACAAGTGTACCAAACTGTGTTGTGGGACGACGCACTCCGATAGGAGCATGTGGGCCTGACAGACCTACTTATGGGTTAGTTGGGAAGTAGCAATGTATCAGTATGATACCCCATATATGTATACGAGTAGAGTCCGAAACACGGGGAGTAGTCGACTCCGTCTACGGTCAGCAGTAAAATCAAACGAGAGCTAAGGATTACAAGGAATAGTTGAAGTTAAAGAATTCAGTTAAGTTAGCAAGACTAAAAGGATTAGTGAACTCCTTTCAAGGAAATGTTTAAGAGTTAGGAAGTGCGATGGGCACAAACTGTTATGTAAAGACACACATATGTCTTAAGGATCCTTAGGGATAAACATTATAGCTGGAATGGTGACCCAGCCTGTACATGGCAAAGCAGATGCCTAATGTGGACACATTAATGTGCACAAACGGGATGAAACTCCCAGAATGAGTACCTACACTACCAAGAAATGTTGATCTTCACAGAAGAAGATAATAACCAGTAAAGAACGCGAAAGGCGTAGCTAACGGAATGTACCAATAAGTGTGAAACAAATGTAAGGCATAACTTAACAACACCCAGGAGCAATCCTTGAAGGGTGTTCACATCAACAATTGTTGAATGAAGTGCATGACAGAAGCACAAGGGTTGAAACTAACACACAGTTTAGACATAAGTTGTCAGGAGACGGACTGACAACCTAAGGGGCATCCCATGAAAGGAAACGTGATGCAACGACCTTGTAATATTGTACAGAGAAGTACATGTGTGTGAACAGCCTATAATGAGCCCAGCTCAAGGCAAATAAGGCTTATAATCCAAAAGCAGGATATATCATATAAATTCGATTAATGGTAGAAGTTTATGTTGTATAAGTGAATAGAGTGGTAAACGAACCACTGCATTAAGAGTGGGGATACCTCTCGATATTGTGACACCGCAGGAGTGGTAGTTATGTGAATCAAGTTCAAGAAATATGTTAAGGATTGACCATGTTGTTATTGAAAGAGAAATTAGCTTAGTAGTATGTGAATAAGGTGAAACACCGAGCTGAATAATGCCGGCTTATGACTCGAATGATCGATGCTCAGGGAGCATTCAGTTGTCATCCAAATGAGGGATGAACCGTAATGTGAATAATGTAAATTTATTGTGGAAGTTAATGTGACAGTAAATACGATGTGAGTTAGTGTTATACAATAAGTACGGTGCGCAGTAAGCGACCGTTGTATAAGTGTTGTTAAATAATGTGGCGGATAAGGCCAGTTATGAGTTAAACTCAGTGGAGAGATGCAAGATGAGTGATGTTAAACAGACTGGGCAATAAGCCAGTGGTAGGTACTGTGTGATGAGAAACTCAGTGTGAATTCCATGGCGAATCACATAAGGGATTTACTGTCGAGAGTTTACGCCTCTGCACTCTGTATGACTGAGTGTTTTGGTATTGCACTTGCGCAGTAATGATCGAGTGGGATAGCTAGGAATTGGAAACATGTTAATTGTGAATAATGTTGTAATGGCCGATGCATAGGAAATGCAAGGCCGCACCAATGAAAGAATACATGTATAAAAACCAAATGTGGAGACATGATTAACAGTAAGTGACTATAGTAGCACTAACTGCCAAATATCGGTATGGAATATACCCCAAATGTTGTAAATAGCTGAGAGAGCACTACACACTAGGTAGTAGCTCAATCTCAACCGACAGTAAGTCGGAAGGGAACAAGTCAATCATTGTGAAATACATAGCTGTATACACAGTAAATTATCATGGAAGTGGATGGAAAATTGTGAAACTCACCGAATCCGCTCAGGGTAAAAGATACCGTGCGTCGGTTGAGAAACCATTGTTACCAAGATGAAGGTGACAATTGGGGATGTACAATACGGTAAGAATAACAAAAGGGAGCAATTAAGCTCTACAGTTATTAGAGTTTCGCAGCAGAAACTAGTGAACCAGTGATTCAAGTGTTGAATGTACATGGTGAACATGAGTGAATGGCTAATTATTAATGCCTAAAAGCCTCACAGGCCAGGACCGAAACCGGTTATGAGTTACAACTCCAATGAGAATTCCTGGTTTAGGAACTAAACCGCCAATATGGTTAAGATCCTCTAATCAGAATCCATTGTGTAATAGACCACGTGGAAGTTAAAACACTTCACGATGGCAGAACATTTAAGCCAATGTTTAGTGACTGATTACGGGGCGTAATCCCCTTTTAAGGGGGGTAGAGCGCAAAACCACTTGGTGTATATTACCGTACAAGTGTACGTAGTGTATGTGACTCATATTGTGCATAGCACAAAATTATTGTTTGTTTTGATGATTGGTGTGTGTGTTACGTAAACATACACATTCATTCATGGATTAATTGTGGTAATGGCGCACAGATGATGCGAATACCATTGTGATAAGTGTGTGTGTTTGTTAACAGTAGTGTGTGATTGTACAAGTGTGGGGAGTAGATAAACTCCCGGGGGAACAAAAGCCCCGACAGTGTATAAATGTAAAACCAGGTGTTGTATTTTGATAAAATATATGTGTATATATATATAAGTGATGCATGATACCGACATAGAACCTAGTGAGGATAAGATTCCCTAGGCAACAGGATTAAAAGTGAATGGAGGTAACTGATAGACGGAGTTCTATCCTTTGGAGATGTTGTGATCATGACTAGAATGATTCAAAGATAGAAAATGGAAATGAGTGACTTATTGATGCTTGAAAATGAAGTGGGAGGTGGAACTTGATTTGCATGCGATCAAGGGAAGCCGAACACAAATTGGAGTGGAAGGATAGTTCAACCACTGATGCTGATCACATCAGGGTTGGATGACTCTTGAAACTCCCTATAAGTGGTCACGAATAACCACGCTATAAAAGAAGCAAAGAGCTTAAGTTGGACTTGGAGTTGTGTGTGTTTTCAAAAGGATTTTAAATTGGCACTTATAAAACGTTGATGGATACTTTACATATTAAAGCCTTCTTACTTAACCTCACAAGGAAATTTTAAACTTATGTGATTATTTTAATCTCCTAAAGGCACGGGGACGGAAGGTGTCCATCGCGACCGTGTTCTGCGGGATCACAGTGTATATCAAGGATATTTTTGATTGCTATACATGCTCTGACAGTTTGTGTGGTATGTGTAATGAATGTTGTTTTGACTTGGATTTCTTAAAGTGTATACTATCAAGGCCTATGAGTCTAAATGTGTGGTGTCACATAGACCTATGTGTCTAAAGACTGTTATGTTACCAGGACCTATGTGTCCAAATGTGGTTATGTTACCCAAGACCAGTGAGTCAAAGGGGTTGTTATGTATGTGTAAGTGTTGTTAAGATACCCGGACCATAGAGTCCGAGGTTATCATGTGGATATGTTATGTTATGTGTGGATGTGAATGTGTTGCCCGGACCATCAAGTCCGAGGTTGTGATGTAAAGTGTGGTTGGTTATGGAAGTTTATTTCCAAGTGATTACTGTGTTCTAATCTAATGATATGTGAAAAGTGTGAACTTCGAGGACGAAGTTCTTTTAAGGGGGGTAGATTGAAATACCCCAAACCTCGATATGTGGTTTAAATATCAAATTATGGTATGTGAAGGCTAAAAGTGCCTTAGTAACATCAGTGAACAATTTAAACCACAATAGATGCAATAAAGCATTAAGACACAGTTTGAGCAAAACATGCTCTAAGCTATGAGTGAACTTGGTTAGGACCCAAGAGCCTACCAAGACTTAATAACATTTAATTATGATTTTATAAGGCTAATTAAGTCCTTAGGAAACTTTGGTAGACAATGAAACCAAACAAAACACAAGGTAATACCTTAAAGTCAATATGAGCAAAAATGTGCTCTAAGCTTGGGATAAATGTGTATAAGACCTAATGGTCATACCTATATTATAAATATGTTAAGGAACATATTAAATCAATTACCAAGAAAACCAAGCTTGAAAACAAGTTAAAACACAAAATGTGCTTTAAGGAGTCTTAAAGCACGTTTTGGAAAAATTGTCTTGTAAATGAGTTTTGAATGGCTAAATGTCCATCATTACTCTTTAATTAACATGTGTACTATATAGTATCACATTTGGGTGGCCATATAGTGGGAAATCAAAATTTCACTTCTAAGTGCCTTGTAATTAGTGAATAGTGATTTTTATAACTAGTTTGTAACTATAATGTATAAGTGATTAAGTTGGTCAACAAAGACCAAAACACCCTCCTAGGCATAATGGTGGCCGGTTTTTGTAGTGAGGAGTCACCAAGTATGTTAACTGTTAAGTAAATAAATGTGACTCATAGTTACTATTTGCTTTAAGACTTAAATATCTTCAAAAGTAAGTTCTATCTCATTCTCTCATTTCCCTTCCTTTCTTCATTCACACGGTTGCTCTCTCTCCCTCCCTTCTTGCTCTCTCTCACGGTTTGGCTAGCACACCAACACCACCATTGAAACCAATCTTTGAGCTCTTGTTAAATCTAGCTCACTTAACCAAATCAAAAACAAACACCACCATTCTCTTAGTTAAGCCAAGCTCTACAATCTTGTCTCTTCAAATCTTCAAGAGCTCAATTTTGGTGCCATGAAGATTCACCATTGAAGGAGCTTGAGCTCACCTTTTCACATATTCATGATCTCCTTTGCTTCAAGGTAAGGAAACTCAAAGAAAATCCATGTTTCCTCCATATTTTCATGTTGTCCGAAAATTCACCTCACAATGGTGTATTTATCTTGTTTGTTTTAGCTTCATTTGAATCTTCCAAGGACTAGGAGGAGTCCTCTCTTGATACTTGTTCAAGTTCTCTTCCAATTCCAAGGTAAAACAATTACCTTAATGTGTTAAAACAATATGTGTAACTAGGGTTTACAATGAGGTGAAGCACAATGCTTGAATACTCATTATGTTGTTTGTATAATGTTTAGAAGTTGACAAACAACCAAATACCCACCGGTTTTTCAAGGAACCAAGAAAAGAATTGTGAGGAAAAAAAAAAGAGGTAAACAAACTATCTCAATATGTAGTTTAAATGCCTTAGGAAAATGAGCTTGATTTGCTTGATAAAATACCTAAGGAGCCAATGGTGAGTGACCTAGCAAAGTGTTCTCAAGGAGACTAGTAAAAGAACATATGTTTTTTGTATGTATTTGCAGGTCAAAGGCATATTTATGTGGGAAATTCAGTGTTTAAGGTTTATGCAATTTAAGGGCCTAAGAGCCATGTTATTTAAGGGCCTAAGTGCCAGCAATTTAAGTTATGCACTATATTGTGATGTAGTGCTTAATGTGTGAAGTTTGTGTATAAAGATGTGTTTGATGGATTTTAGGTGTTTGAGTGAAATAAGGTAAAAACCTAAGTGGTTGGATGTGAGTATATACTAGAGAAGCTATGGCCAAATTTGGGAATGTGTAAGAAGTTTTAAGTGTTTAATGTGAGTGTTGGTGAACTAGGGAGGGGCAAAGGTGAATGAATGATTACTAGAGAAGAAAACATGTGTTAAGGTGGTTTAGAGTGATGCAAGGATTTAGGTGTTATCTTGGAAGTTCTAGGAATTCAATGGGGTTTAGTGGATGTGTGTAAGTCTTGGAGGAGTTGTTTAAGGTTTAGGTAAGGTTAGGAATTTTGTGGAGATATAAGTAAAGGTTTAAGGAATTAGGAAAAATAGTTTTGTGAGTGTTTAGAATATCCTAAGGGTGTGTTTGAAGTGCCAAATGATGTTAGAACACATTAAGAGGCCTTAGGAGAAGTTTGGTGAAGATTTGACAAAGTTTGGGTAAGTTTAGGAGGCGACCGACCCAGGGGCCGACCCAGTTTGTGGGTCGGTCGAGCCTCTGTAAAATGTTAGGAATGTGTTCGGTAATGGTCCGACCCAAAAGGGTGGGTCGGACATGGGTCGGTCGGTCAAGTTTCAAAGGTGGAAAAATGTTCGCACATGGACCGACCCAGAATGGTGGGTCGGACGTGGGTCGGACGGGCATGTTAATAAGGAAGTAAAAAGGGTTCTGTAATGGACCGACCCAGATGTGGGTCGGTCGGTGGGTCGGTCGGACCAAAGATGTTGTTTAAGGTTATGAAATGATGTGTACTGATGGGGATTGGTAGGTAATGATGTTATAAGAATGTTGAGGACATGTTAGGTGAGTTTAAATGGCGAATAGGTGGGTGAAAAGTTGTATCAAAGTGTAAAAGTAAAACAAGTTAAAAATGTAAAGTTATGTAACAAAGTTAACGGGGAAAGTTAAGCATTAGACGCTAAATAAACAAACATGTTACCCCGATGTTAATAAAAACACATGTGATGTTAACAGTTGTTCGAGGATTGCTCGAGGAACATAAATGGACAGGATAAAGTGGACTCCGGTGACAGGTATGGTTTTCTTGCAACCTGCGTCCTACCGGATTACACCGGCTTGTATGCCAATGTGTTTTCTGTATGTTTGCCACGTTGTAAGATAAAACATGTAATGAGTTTACAGTAATTCATATATGTGGCGTGTTCAACTCCGATACCATCTAACCTCGAAAGTGTTAACCTTAGTTGACTGAGTCTAGAATCACATGAGAGTTCGGTATTCGGAGTAAACGACCCGAACCATGGGACGTACTAACCACGGCTATGCGTGTGTTAATTGGGTGTTATGTGTTTGTGAATGTAGGGATTTCCCTTGTATGTTTAACCCAGTTGTAATACTGTATGAGTTGTTATGTGACAGGCTCCATAGTGGAGTTCTAAGTATTGTCTAACGTAAGTATGTACTAACAATAGTGAGGAATCCGGTTTGGCCGGTCGCGCGTTGTTTGGGAGAGGGTATCCTTCCTAGCCTTACCCTTCTCTTTGTTATGGTTGTTTCCCTCACGGGTTATGATCTCCCATTAGCTTACTCCAAAGCTTACCTATTCTGACTTATGATCGGTTTAGTGGGAACCTGTGTTTGTGTGGTGTGTTAGGGCCTCCAAACCCGAACGCCTTAACTTAAGTTACTCGTCCAACTATTAGGACGGTAATGAGTGTTGGTGTTATTGTATAACGAGCTTATCATGAGACTGGCAACATTCTCTAGGCTCACCAGTGTGTTTGTGATGTTTGGGTCGGTTCCTAAGCGAACCATTCCCGTTGTGTTATGTGTTTTGTTGAGATGCAGTATTCATTGCGGTATTATGTTGTGTACGTAGAAACGTACCAAGTGTTGTTAAGTGTTGTATGAAGTGTGTGTTATAGGTTGTATAAAGTGGAGTGTGTTGTATAATGTGGAGTGTGTGGATCATGGATATAACTCCCAGTTTGTGATAAGAGGCATTTGAGGATAACCCGATTTAAGGGTATGTGTCGCCTATTAAGGAAGTAGCTCCATTAGAGGAGAAACACCCTAGGGATGATGAATACCATGGGTGACTTGTTAAGTAGGATGTATTATCCGATTGTTGAGCCCATTGAGGCGAAATGTTAAGTGTTGTATGTTTATTGTCACATGCATGATTTAAATATAATCAACTGCATGCTAAGACGACAATTAGTTGTGCGTGGCCCGGTAGCATGTGGGCTGCGGGATTACCATACCAGCAAAGGTGCTGAGCCCCTTGGGGCCACCCCTTTCTCTCTTTTCCTATTTCAGGTACGAAGTGCTGGAAGCCGTTCGAGAGTAGGACGGGTAGACATTGTACACGGGTAAACTTTTAAGTGTATGTATACAGTAGGTGTAGTAAGACCGATGTTGTTGTCGGCACCAGTTTACAAATACTCGGTATAGTTGATAAGGTGTATGTTGCTGTTGTTGTTAATGGAAAGTGATACTAATGTATAGTTGCTCGGGAATTTAGCCCATCAGACCGGTACATTGTGTATGTATTAGCCTTGTTAGCCACGTGGGTGGCTAACGGCGTGTAACACCAACAAGTTAAGTAATGTAATGAGGTTGTTCTTCCGCTGCAGTTTGTTGTAAGTATGTTAATGTTGGATGGGGTGTTACAAATTTGGATTATCATAACAAGGTAAAAAGCAAGTAGAAGTTACCTTTGCAAAATTCCTTAAGGAATGAATTTTGCTTTAAATTTGGCCACCCCTTGATCAATATGAAAGAGCTACTGAATGAACATGATAAGGGGAGATAATGAGTGAAATAACTCAAGGAATTCATCCATTAAAAGTGTAGAATTGGGGATGGAAGCTCAAGGCATGTTTGTACCTTAAGGATGACTTTTGCCTTATCTTGATCTTTGAACTTGTTACAGTAGAGAATTAACATCTCCTTCAAACACCAAATCACTGAGACACAGCCATGGGATGAGGTTGGAAGTTAGCTCATTGAATAGATCTTGAAAAGAGGAAGAAAATGAGCTAAAATATGTCTTAAGACATTACCTTATGAAGTGGGAGTTGGTTTTCTTCTATGGAAGCTCAAGAAATCAACAATGGAGAGCTTAAGGAGGAAAGGATATGGCTGGAATAGGATGGAAGGAAAGAGAAAATCAAGTGTGGTCTTAAGTAAAGAAGAAAGTAAGATTATGAATAGTAAATGGTGACTAATGTCCTTTTGTAAGATATTTATTTCATGACTTTAAAGGTGTCATCCACCCCTTAATGCTGCCGCCTTCCTTTGGCCAACAATGGGTCATTTTTTGGCCATTGACCATGCTAGTCAATGAAAGCTTAATTTTGCACTATTTGGGTACTATTCAGATTTCAATGCCATATTTCTAATTTTTCAAACTTTGAATTAGACCTTCTAATGTGATACCTTATGTCACATTAGTATACCATGGTGTAATCAAGCCCATAAAACCACCCAAAAACCACTTATAAAGACAATCTTCTCAAAAATGTGCTTTAAGGAGTTTTAAGGCACATTTTGTGTTAAAACACATTTTATGTCTTGGTTTTCTTTAGGAATGGTTTCATTATGTTTATATTTAGTATTAGTACTTAGGAATTGAGGTTACTCAACCATTCAAGTTCATTAGGGCACCTATTTGCCCTAAATGGTCATGAAGCACACTTTTGCTTCTTAATGACCTTTTGTTGTTTTTCAAATAATTGTTAAGACATGTTTAAGCCTTAATAAATATGCTTGAATGTTTAATATCATGTTTTAGTAGTTACAGGTATTTCACCACATGAAATATGTCATCGTCTGAACGGCGTCGTCAAACTCTAAACACTTAGCCATCGTCTCCTTAAGCTCAGTGTTTGACGGGTCCCTCAGAACCGGATGACCAATGATGAGGATCCTCAATATCTGCCACACATCATGAAGTGTGATCGTCATCTCTCCAAAGGGCATGTGGAAATAGTTGGTGTCCGGTTTCAACCTCTCGACAAAGGCCGAGATCAATGACATGTTATTGAAAGGCCAAGTGAAATCTAGAAGATGATGCAGGCCTGAATGCATAAGCCTATTCCTTTCCCTTTTGCAAGGAACTAGGCTAAACGGCCAGTTCGCCTAGTTCTTGATCAAACTGTTTCGGGATTTAAATTCCAAAACACCCCGGTCCTAGATAATTACCACAACGTTTACACTCACATGAAGAATTAATTAAATCTACTTTATAAAGTGAAAGATAAGAGAGTAAATACCTTAGTCATTGACCAAAGGTCAATGACGACATGCCCCCCAATTAGGGCTGCCCAAAAAATTCCGAAACCGCGGTATCCGACCGAAACCGAAGTGAACCGTACCTATTTTTAGGTTAACCGTACCGGTTCTTGCGGTATGGTTAACCGAACCGTGTAAATTGACCGGTTTCGGTTTCGGTAACGGTATTAAATTTTCCAGAACGGTTAACCGCTCAGTTAACCACGGTTAACCGATTGTATAAACAATAAAAAACTTCAAATTTTAATGTTCACCTTATATAATAATTAATGTTAGCTATTGAGGGAATATACATATTATTATATTTTTTGTCACATATGTTTGATTTGCCACTCCTGATTTAAGTGAATGATCAATGTTATACTATAATATTAACGGTATTGGTCTTATCAATTAAAAAAATATACGACTACAAGGTTAACCGATAAAACCGAACCGAACTAAAGGTTAACCGGTCTAAATGGAACGGTAATGGAATTGAATTTTAGAAAACCGAATTAAACGGTTAACCGAATCTGGTTAACCGATCTAAATGGAATGGTAATGGAATTGAATTTTTGAAAACCGAAGACCCGGTTAACCGAATGAATAAGGCGGTTAACCTACCATGGACAGCCCTACCCCAATACTGGTGATGACACTAGTTAGTAGCGGACCACCAGGTACTGGCATATCATTAAGCCTCCAATGAGTGGGAACAACGGGCTCTATATGGAAAGCAGCTTCCTCATCAGTCGCACTCTCATGATCAGGATCGTCCTCGTCCTAGTCCTCATCCTCATCTGTGTCCTCAACCTCCTTCTCATCGATATCCATATTAACGGCTGTAGCATCCAGAGGGGTACGGGGGGTCACGATAGCTACCCCTAGCAGAAGTCTGTGCCTCCACATGCTCCACGTGGTGGCTACCCTCACCCTCTATATCATAGCTAGAGCTATGAGGCTTGGCTCGATCAGTAGAAGACCAACCACCTCCAGAAGATGAAGCCACAGGCCTCCTCGACCGTGGTATGTGTGTGTATGGGTCATAATCATGCAATGACCGGACAGGAGATGGGGCCATGACAGGCTGTTGTGGGTGAAATGATGAGTGACGTGAAGGCTCAACATGACCCTGCTATGGGTGGAAAGACGAGTACCATGGAGGATCAAGTTCGGCATTGCGCTCACGACAGTACGAAGCCGTCATTAGCTGCTCCACATTCCTTTCTTTCTTCTTTTTTGTATACACATTTTTCATCACTTTCTTCAGCTTATCCATAGGTGCACAAGTTGAATAAATCACAATTTAAGATAAGCTATACAAGTAAAACAAAAAATGTAATAATAAAACAACAAAATAATTATAGCATGTGACATAAAATGTAAAAGACTTATAATAATAAATCAACGGTATATTAATAATTAATATTATTTAATGAGTAACAAATAATTATGATTATGCCAATAAATTTAAATATTTATAAAAATAAAAAAAGTACCAACTTGCCCCAATAGGCGGTGTGAGACTACACATCTCATGTCGACCGTCGGGGCGAGAAACGCCCATTAGTGTCGAGCGCCGGGGCGACTTGGTTCGATTTGTGTCAAATCACGGGGCGAACAGAGGCACGGGCGAGGCGCGGGGCGTGGCATGGGGCGACGCATGCCCGCTAGTGTCGAGTGTCGGGGCGACGAGCAACCGTGCATGTCGATGACCGGGGCAAATTGGGACATTCCATGTCGATTCTCGGGGCAAACAAAGGCGCGGGGCGACGCGCGGGGTAAAGCTTACCCGCTCGTGTCGCTTCCTGGGGCGATCTATAGACGTCTGTGTCGACACGCAGGGTACACCGACGCAAATCGTGTCGACCGCCAGGGCGAACCAACGCAAATCGTGTCGACCGCCAGGGTGAGCTCCAGAACACCATTAATGTTGTTTTCAAAGTTTTTTTCTTCATAATTTTAAGTTGTAGATCGAGCCTAAATTAATGTGTTTTTGTAAAAACTAACACCAGATTCGGATTCACCACATCAAGATCTACAACTTGAAAAAACCAAAAAAATTCAAAAAACTCACTTTAAATTTTTTCTAGTGGTGGTCCAGTGGTGGTCCAACAGTGGTCCGGCGGTGGTCCAGCGATCTGGAAGAGAGAATTCAGGTGACTGAATTTGGAGGAGAGATAATGCGTGTGTGTTAGAAATGAAGATATGAGACACGTCCCGTTTAAATATAACGTGCACAGTTTTGACCGTTTTTCACAATAACTCTCGTTTTGACTTGTTTTCAATATATAAATGTCGTTTTGTAGTGAATACATGAAAACGTATATAACTAAACATAATAAATGTCAAGTTATATGTTTAAGCCATATTCTAATACGTTTAAGCAACGTTTAAATGCTTTTACCGTGACCCGAAACCGGTGTTATCAACTACGATTTCAGTACGATGTTTTATGTACTCAAGTACAACAATGTTTATATAATGAAACGTAATATTAACTGTCATCAAATAATGTGAAATCACAATTATAACGTTCAAACGCAATAAGAACGGGTTTAACGTCTTTTATTACAGTGAGAGTGTTTTTTCAGTTTACGCTGACGAAATGATTTTTTCAAAAAACAAAAGTTACAAGAGTGTGTTATTACATGTTTACATAATGAATGTGATTTTAAAAATTTTATTCTGCGGTGATTAGTAATTTTGTACTGTGAATAGAAACCCAATTCTCTTAAATATTTTTTAGATTTATTTAAAATTTTTAGCTTTTAAAAAATATATAATATATAATCATTTTATATTTAGTGTTCTTTTTAATTATATGTATGGCATTTTTTTATTATCTACAATTTTAATAATATGTAAACTTAAATTATTATTATTTTTTTACTGTTTTAGTATATTTTTTCATTATTGTCATATCTTGTGAATTAAATATTTTAATGTACTATAATGTAAGCTATGTTTATTAATGTTTGGAGTATTTTGGCCTTAAAAAGTATAATGTTTAGTAAATTATAAAAAATTTGGTATCTGAAAACTTTTTAAAAATTGTTATTTTGTGATTTAAAATTTTTAGTGGTATCAATAAATTTCTCCCAAAAACAAATAGCTAGTAGTTTAAAAACATAATATAAAAATATCAAGAAAATGACAAAATTCAAGTTACAAAAATAAGTTATAACTAAAAGGTGAACTTATGATTGAAGTTATAAAGCATGAGCTTGTATATTGTGCGGTACGTCGCCTTATATTTGGTGCTGGAGAGATGAGTTGGTAGTTTAGTCAACTGTTGATTAGACTGCTTTTTATTATATTAAGTTTAATCGGTTGTAGTTTTTAAAATATAAGTTCAAAATGTAAAAAAAAATACCATTGTTCATCTAAATTCAAGCTCTTCAAAACAAGACCAGTCATTAATATGTTTTGAGATCTTAAATTTATTTTTACATGTATACAATGATACACTAATGATAATAAGATTCATTAATTTTGTATTATGATTCATTAAAATTGATATTATGATTCATTAAGTAATAAGCGGTGAATTAGATTACCTACTTCAGAACCGATAAAATCATTATTGTTTTGTAGTGTATTATTATTGTTGTATGGTGTATTTTAAAGCTTATATAAAAAAGAATCATATATTTGTCATACATGCCAAAGTATTATTTTGTGTTGTATTATTGTGTAAAAAAATTTATTCTTAAATGTTTGCACTGATATACTAAAATGAAGATGCTATTCATTAATTTTGATATTATGATTCATTAAAATTGATATTATGATTTATTAATTATTAAGTGGTGAATTGGATACAAACTTCAGAACTGAAAATCATTTTTAAAAGTTTTCAAAAACATATCCATATCTAGTTTTATTTTAAAGAGTTTAAATTATATTAAAAATTATAATCATTTAAAATTAATATGATAAACGACCAGCTAATTAATGAAATAATTCAACGAACAGCTGACTCATACTGTCAAGTCTCACACCCCTTGGAATTAAGAATCCACTACAAGCAATTTCTAATAACGAATTATAATTTTTTGCGACAAAACTAATTTCGCGTTAATCTCTCTTATGTGGTGACTAGTTTTTATTAGGATGATAAATATTGGTTGATAATTATGGTTATATTTTTTTTTTGTACAGAAAAACATTATTGTTGAAAAGAATTTAACAATTGTATAGAATATGCTGGTACACCTAAATCTCATTAATACAAAATTTGTTAATTACGTAATATATGACTAATTAATGTAAAAAATTGCCGTCTCATTCTTCATTCTCTTCCCTCACGGTCATTTTCAACCCTAACTGACGAACAGAACATACATGCTCTGCACCTCTCTTCATTCTGTTCTTGTGTTTGCGCCTCCTCAGTGATTAATCTCAGGAACTGTTGCATCTCGCACACCAGACTGAAGACGGGGCTGAAAATCGGTAATATACTCGAACTTATCTTCTTCTTCCTGGCAATTATAACAGTAGGAGTTTTTGATTTCTTCTAGCGCACCTTATGAAGCAAACGGTAAGCATCCAGGAAAAAATTTCATGGTCAACATTACATAAGTTGTAGTCCGCATTTGATTTCCCCAACCGAGCAGTGGGCACTGGTTTACAAGTGGAGTGCTATGCGCCAAGATAGCAATTCTCTGCTACCGTATTATGATCTTTTGTATTGATTTAGTGTCTTTTTTCAGAAGATAGTTAGTGGTGTCTGCCTTAGAGTAACCGTAGATGTCTATCTATAGCTGGAGCTGGGAAGTGTGCTTTTTTCAATTAGGATGACTGGTTTACAAGTGGAGTGGCTGTGCGTCAAGATTGCAATTCGCTGCTACCTGTGTTATGATCTTTCGTTTTGATTTTAGTGTCTTTTTTCAGAAGATAGTAGTGGCTTCTGTCTTAGTGTAACCCTAGATCTCTATTCATAGCTGGAGCTTGGAAGTGTGCATTTTTCAAATAGGTCTGGTTTACAAGTGGAGTGGCTGTGCGTCAAGATAGCAATTCTCTGCTACCTGTTTTATGATCTTTCGTATTGACTTTAGTGTCTTTTTTCAGAAGATGTAGTGGCTTTGTCTTGGGTGTAACCTAGATTTCTATCGAGAAGCTGGAGCTGGGAAGTGTCATTTTTCAATGAGGAGGAATTGGAGACCTTTTTCTATCTTATGTGTGATTGTAGTATTATTTCTGCAAAGCAATTGGGCTTTGGAGCGCATGAATATTTCTTTCTGTTTTGGTATTATTCTTTCCTACTGTCTCGGCTGTTTATTGTTTTTCAACTTTGGAGTTTCCTGGGTCTGCCTTTGCCCCCCTGCACCATAGATTAGCAATTATTAGTAAATTTGTACGCTGTTAACTGTGTGTGTAGATAAACTGAGGGGATAATGAGGGAGCATAATCCTTCCAACTTTATCTTAGGTTGGCTGGTCTTTGAGCTGTTGTACTTGGCAATTTCTTATCATCCCTCATTCCCGGAAATGAATTTCTGACCAACACCCATTGAACTGTCAGCGTTTTAAAAAGTTATTGGAAGATGGACGGCAATGGTAAAGTGCAGCTTTCACCAGAGGCATCGGCCTTATTCCAAGAAGGCGTATCTCTTGTCCTCTCAAGATGGTCTGCACTGCAATTGGCTGTGGAAAATGAATGGGGCGGGGTAGAAATTCACGTGATAAAGCTCCAGCTTGCGTCTGATATTTCAGCTGGTTTACCCAAACCAAAGGTTTGAAACACCCATGATGATAGATACTTTTAAGAATGCTTCTTATTTTTCGTTTGTGATCTTTGAAACTTTTTATTTTATCATTTCAATTTATTTATACCTTCTTTTAACCCTTCTTTATGATGATTAAATGCTTGCTATAGAGGAGTTATACGTAGATGACTTGGAAGGCTTGCTTGATGAAGCCATGATCTCTCTCAATACAGAAGCTGAAGATGGCAGCATTGGAGAGGTGATACCTTTTATCGGATGAATTTTTCATTCTTGATAATCTTATCTATTCATGATCTATATTTTTTTGTGAGCAACACACCTATTCCTAAACTTAGTATTCTAGCTATGTGAAATTTTACCCATTGATTGCCAACCATATGCTCATTATCGTTGGTTACTCATACTGTGACTTATAATACAGATAGCAAATAAGTTAATGACCATGAATGAACAATGCATAAACGGAAATTACGAGTCTGTTCAAATGTTAAGAGCTGCTTCAGCTCACCGTGCTCCTGTTCAGCACATCAAACAGGTACTTCACTCCATTAATTCATCATGAGTGCTGAAAGTCTGTATTGCCTTACTCCAGCTTTGTATGCAAGGATTGATTCTGAACCTTTATTTACATGTTTTGGTGCATAAATGCTTTAGCTGTTGTCATTGGGCGGCCGAAACATTTTATTATATATATATATATATATGAGAAGTTATGGTAAAATAAGTAGGTTTAGAATCTCATTATACTGTTTCGGATACGTGAAGTCTACGTAAAGCTAATGTCATGGTTTTGATATGCTGTGAATCTTTTCTTGGAATATGGGAACAGATTCTCTTGTGTTTTACATGATATGGAATGGATATCCTTCCAGACCCAGCTCTCTGTATAGCTCCTGAAATTTTAGATTGGACCTGTTAAAGTTGCGTTGCTTTTTTAACATTAACATTCGTTGTGCAATCAACAATTAATTTTTTGTTGTCTTGGAAATAAATAAAAAAGCATTTATAATCATTTGTGAATGTTAACCCAGGCATCAAGTGATGAAGAGAATGATGATGATATGATGATGGACACTTGTGATTCTGGTTCACAATCAATGCCTGTACAGATGGTGAGGAATGAAACTGAACCCCCAAAGACAAAAGAAGCTGAAGACGGATGGGCGACAGTTTCAAGGAAGAAGGGTAGAGGTCGAAGAAATTAGACTGGGACATTTTCTTTTTATCTGGGCAGTCCCCCGCTCTATATTATTTTGTTCATGTGTTGAAGGCCTCTGGAGTACAGTGGAGATGGAGAGTGTACTTTTTTTGTTTATACTTGGTAATTGGGCTAAGATATGATATGGTTTTGCTTTTCTAATTATATAGTACAAAAAGCCTTTGATTTTTTGTTTTCTGTTTCTCTGCCTTGTAATCCTATAAATTTTGGTTTGTTGTTAATTTTGACAATACATGATGCAAATTTTTGATTAAATAGATCTCCAGTACTATGTCTGTGATAAAGATGTATTTCCACTGGGTTAGATCGCCGGTTGCATACTCATGTTCCCATATCAGCTCCGTGCTGTCCACTAAATATGGTCACTTAGAATTTTTTTTGGACAATAGATAACATTTTGATTATAGATGAGAGTAAGCAAACATAATGCCCAAGAGCAAGCTAACAGAGGGGCCAGTCTAAAGTCACCACAGAACAGGACCGAAACATCCAAAAGAACCTATGAGTTACACATGCCTCTCAAGAAACACCAAGATGAAAAAGTGAAATGCAAAATGAGACATATTGGTTAGTTGAGGTCAACCAGGTTCTATTGTGGCAGCCTACTCAAGGAGCATTTGTTGTGCTGGAGTGTGTAAAAGGTCATCCTAGACCAATAAACCAAAAGATGAGCAAGGTGCCCTAGAAATGGGTAGTCATAAACCCCCAAAAATTATGCCAACCAGGGATGATTGCCTGGCAAAAGACATCGACAAGGCGAACAAAGTTACACAATTTGACTTTAAAGCCCCTGACCAAAGCTGGAAGATGATGCCTCTCCTAACCTTAGGCTGCTCAGTTGGGCCTCAGGTCATACATGCAAAAGTGATCCCTCCGCAGGTGTAATTAATAGCCCTAAAAGCTTCCACAATTTACTACTATATTGTATATTATTTTATCCTTGTTGTGATGGTATAGTGGCAATGTAGTGGAGCTGAAAACCCTTTGACCATCGCCTTCCTGCAGATCACCACCTAATTAAGCCCGGAAAAAAATTAGCGATACTTCATCAAGGCCTAGGAGGAGCTTCAGCCAAAGACGCCACCCGCGAGAAGCACGACCAACATGAAGTGCATCAACAAGAGGCGCCATAACAAGACCAGCATGAAGGTGTCGGGAATCACCATCACAAACGTAGCGACAAAGTTCATCCCTTCCGGCAACGAGACCTCCTCCATCGCTTACTGGGAACGAAGCTTGAAGAATACAGGATGAGCTTTGTTCTTCACCCATCAAATGCTGGAGCCTGTTCTTGAGCTTTGGGTCGTACCGACCCCCTCTGCGCGAGTTGATTAACACCATGCCGGGATTTTCAGGAGGCTTGGCCCCGACAATTCCGTTACTCTGGGTAGATAAAAAGCTAGTGGAATTTTCCTAAGAAACTGTCGCATAACGGAGGGCTACATGAAGAAGCTAGTGGAAATTCTCCTTCAATTCATCTGTGTCAATTTGTGACTCGGTTTTATCTACTCAAACTGAAGCAATGGATCCGAATACTCTAATATTAAATACGAATTCATCACATTTTTCTGATTATGGCAAATACTTCAAACATAAATATAATTCCCTAATATCTGACCGTTTTTCATTTCCTCCACGCCTCCACCTTTATTTGTTGTCTCATCTTGTCGATATCCTGCACTAAAAGTGTCGAGTCTACAGTCCCTTCAGCATGTGGTGTACCTGATCAAGATGATTGACTCTTGTTGTAGAGAATTGTTGTGTGAGATTTGTGTGCAAAGCTGTCTCTGGTTCATAACTGATCTGTAATAACAGGCGCCTACCATCTAAAGAATCCACAACTCCAGCAGTTATAGTACAACCTACCACCGGAGCCAGATAACAAGTTGCGTGAGACAGAGTGAGCACCAACAACTCTACATTTGCAATGTAGAGTCTGAAATTTTTCATCAATTATGGTGGTGAAGATGGGGAGGGGGGGGGGGGGTTGGTCTAAGTTTATAACCTCGGACACAAACCCGGACCACATGAAAAAATAGGCAGAATGTGTTTTCCGGGATTGGTCCGGGTTTACAAACCAGGACACAAACCCGAACCAATGTAAAAATGCAACAAAATGTGTTTTTAAGTGTCCTAATGATGGGGAATTGATTGGGGATGGTTTTAGATGATGTTTAAACTTGTTTGGTGACCTATAAAGGTCCTTGAAGTATAAACAAAGTTTAGAAGTGAATAAGGAGGTTGAGACCTTAAGGACACATGAGTAAAACTAAGAATAACAGGATAACGGGGTTAACTACGGGGGTAATGGTCCGTTACATACCGTATGATATTGATGTTAATGGCACCCCCTTGATATGTGGTTAGTGATTCGAGAGTAAACCGAAGAACATGAGGTGACACGGTAAAGTTAATCCATGGTGAAAGGTATGATTTTCTCATGCCCTGTATGCTAACCGGATTACACTGATTTGTGTGTTGTGTGTTTGTGTGCCGACCTAATCAAGATAAAAGCATGAGAATGAATTATTGCATTTGATATGTATGTCTTGATGCATGATGTATGAACTAACATACTTGAATGATGTTGTGGTCTAACTTAGTGTTAGAGACCAACTCTTAAATGAGTATTGCTAGATTAGTGACTCGTAGAAAGAGTTGTTTCGTAAATTAACGAAAACATGGAAACACGCAAAAACTATCGAACCAAGAAACATTAATGCAAGCTTATGAACTCACTAGAACGTAAGAGAGTTGTACGGGATTAGTAAACTCCCGATAACGGTTAGCAACCGAATTGAAATAATCCACGAAACAAATAATAGTGGAAAGATATAACGAACCTCTACTTAGAGGATGATGAAAGTTCAAGATATGAACTTATGAGAAAAGTAAAAGAATGATAGGGGACCATCAAACTCCCTTAGAAAAATAGTGGACCTACAACATGAGGACCCGACCTAATATTGTGCAAAGACTATATAACGAGGTATATAAATAAATGCAAGGAATAGGCAAGTGCACCCAATCGGTGTAGTACAACAAGTGTCGTATCCACAAGGAAATTGGTCCTAACTTCCTAGTCTCGGCACTTAGTAATTGAAATAAAAACAGTAAATTGGGGTTTAGCCGGCGGCAAGCTCGATTGTGTTGGTTGAGTAATTGCAAGAACAACAAATAAACTAAAGGTGATAGTTTGATGGATTGGATGGAGATGTACTTTGGGAATTTGGCAATCACCCAACCTACCTAGATATGCTAGCAACTCTTCTTATGCCATAGTTGTCTTTTAGAATAATGATAATAACCTTCTAAACCAAAGATGAGTTAATTCTTACTTAGTTCATTTTAGCCTTCAAAATCAATTAGGGCTAAACTCACTAAGTAGCATTAAGCAAGTTCTATATAAAAGCCCCAAATTACACCCACTAATCCTAGGAGCATAAATCAAGGGTCCTCTCTCAATTTGGTCACAAACCCTAACCCAAACCCAAATTGTAGAGGGGGTTCACCACAAATGCACTCAAGGGATCAATTTAAGAACATTGAATGACAATTAAGAGAGAAACAACTATATTAAGGCATAATCAAGATTCACAAGCACATTCTAGGGTTTGGGTCAAAAACCTATCCCAAAGCACAATAGAGTTCTACTCAAGCATGGAGAAAAGAAAAACTAGAAAAGAGTAAGAAGAAGCCATTGTTGAAGCTTGGAAGCTTTAGAGATGGTGAGCTCTTCCTTCTTCTCTTCTTCCTCTTCTTTCTCCTTTTCTTTCTCCTAGTTTTCGTTTTCTCTCTCCTCTTGTGTGTGTGGAAGTGTGGAATGCAAGAATGTGTCCAAAACCCCTCTTTTTCCCGTCTTTAAAAGACTTATTGGGCAAATTCCGGACGCCCCAATGACCCTCCTGGCGGTCCACACCAAGACAATTCCGGACGCTGGAATCAACCTGACCACCCTTATGGGGCGGTCCTCTTGGGGCGGTCCACACCAAAAGCCCTTCTTCTGCATCAAAATCGTCCCGTTTGACCCCTTGTCTTTGACACACTCCTCGGGGCATTAAAGCTCGGCCATAAAGTCTTGTCTTTGCTCAAGTGAGCTTTTACCTATATTTTAATCAAAACTATATGAGTTCACCTATATTAACGAAATGCTCTATAAAATGGTGAATAGGTCAATAGTTGCACGAAATAAAGGTAAATAAAGACCTTATAATTACATCATTTCACCACTTATCACCTAACTTGAGAAAATGTCCCGAACATAAAAGTATTCGATAAGTTGGGGAAACCCTTAAATCTGAGAATGCTAGACATTGAGAAATTTCCCTAAGCTATTAGATGTTATCGAGAGAGATACTTCTAGGCTGATCTATGAGATTGTGAAATAACTCCGAGAGAGGAGTGTTGGGAATTTGAGTAGTCCGGTAGAGAAACAGACCTTTGTAAATTTGAGGAACTAGGTGTATAGTTTCGTTTGATAGTCGAACCTTCCCACTATGCTAGACCCAGAGTAGGGTCGAAACCGGGGAAGTAAGACTTGGATTTGAAAGCCCGGTGGTGAGTCTTGTGTACGAATCTACCCAGAGATCATGGGTAATGACTTAAAAGGGTATCCATTTTAGTATTGAACTTGAGTATTGAATTTGAGAATTGAGTATTGAATTGAGTATTGAATTTGAGTATTGAGTTTGAGAATTTGAGTTTGAGAATTTGAGTATTGAACTTAAGGATTTGAGAATTGAATTTGAGAGCTTAGATTGTGAGTTAAGAAATTGAGAAATTGAGTTGAGAACGAGAATAAGAGAGCTTGAGTAAGAGTAACCCAAGAGAATGGGTAAGATGACAAATAAGTAACTAAGGCGTAGTGAGGTAGAAACCCTCAAGGCCTAATAGTAAGTTAATACTAACTAACAAACTTGTTGTGCTAGTTGCTATTGTATTCCTTGTTGAATGCCTTTGAATGCGAGCATGATTATTGAATTAAAATGAATATTATGTTCTTGACCAAGTAGTCGGCGTACCTCGTTAGCACGCGGGGTATGCGAATTTCATACCAGTAATTCGTTAAGCCCCTTGGGGCACCATTTTTACTTTATAGGTACTTTGATGCCGATCACCGTCCGAGAGTGTAAGACGGGGTTGCTGTATAAGCATGGGTAGTTGGTTAAGGAATGTTGTATTTATTGGTAACATTGAATTGTAAGTCCGAACTATTATCGACAAACATGAGAATTATAGGATCGGTATATAATTGATTTGGGGTTGTATATGAATTTGTTTTGATTAAGGAATGAAATGTATTATTGATATAGAGTACTCGGTATATTTATTCATCAGACCGATATTGTAATTGGATTGTTGTATTGGATTTGGCCTTGTTAGTCACGTGGGTGACTAACGGCATTGTATCACCTACCGTTTGGAGGAAGAATTCCACTGCTTTGGTGTTGGTAAATGAGATGGATTAGGAGGTAATGACTTGATTAGCGGTAGGGGTGTTACATACAACATCTAAGAAGTAAAGACCATATCGCTGATGACCAATTACACTTTTGAATTTGGTTTTAAAATCCTGCAGAAAACAATACTCATTTGAGAATATAACAAGCAAGTCTAATTGATTTGCAAATTTTTCAACAGAGATCAAATTAAACATGAACTTAGGCACGAAAAGAACGTTTTCAAGCATGAAATCTTCACAGATTTTTATGTTTCCACGACACTGGACAAAACAAGTGTTTTCATCAGGTAAGGTTAATCTTTTGTTGCTGGGAAGGTATATTAGATTTTCAAGTAAACTCTTATTACCAGTAACATGCTCAGATGCTCCAGAATCAATAATCCACAGAGAGTTGATCTTATCACTTAGAAAATTATTCATGATTTCAATTCAGGGTGATAAGGTGGAATAAGAGTACCTGAAAAGCTTCCAAAATTATTTCCAATTTCCTCCTTGTTAATACTTGTCCTCTATTGTAGGTATTTCACGAGACTTTCTACTTGACCGGAAGTGAAACCCGTAACTGGAGAGGATTTCTCTTGAACTGAGGGTTTTTTCTTGCTATCTTGCTCAGTAATTGGACCGGCTAGCCGTTGCTGTGGACGATTTTGGCTTCCTTCTTTGGGGAACCCCACAATCCACCAACATTCAGAGCGTGTGTGACCAAGTTTTGTGCAGTTAGTGCACTTAATGGTGGTTTTTCTTCCACTTGCGGTAGTTGAGCTTGAGCTCGAGTTCTTGTTGTTGGGTTTCTTCCCCGCAGACTTTCTCGTGTTGGAGGCATAGGGCTTTTGAGCTAGGGCGAGGGAATTCTCGGCTTCATTATGCTGATTTTCTCCCATGTCCACACCGGTTTCATCTTGCGCAAGTATCAAATAAGCTTGTTTGATATGTGGCAAAGGATTCATGAGGAGAATTGCGCGTTTGGCTTGTTTAAAATCTTCATTTAACCCATCCAGAAATTTCATCAGTTTATCCTGTTCCTCGCGCTTCTGGAGTTCCGTCGAGGCTCCGCACGAGCGTTTTTGGGTTTTTCTGCTTCCTCCTAACCGATCCCAAAGTTTCTTTAATTTCGAGAAATATGTCATGACGGAATCTCCTTCTTGGCATAGGCGTTTGATTTGCTTCTGGATGGCGTAAATTTCTGGCCCGTTAACTAGCTCATACCTCTTGCAAAGATCTGTCCACATCTGATATGAATTTTCGTAATAGACGATACTCTTACTGATTTCTTTATCCAAAGAATTCAAAATCCAGCTCATAACCATGTTGTTGCTTTGTTCCCACAAGGGATACCTCTCGGAAGTTCTTTCTGGCTCGCTAACTTGCCCATTCACCAGACCGTACTTGTTCTTGGCCTTCAAGGCAGTCGTCGTCGCCTTCTTCCACTGGTCGAAACCTGGGTTTCCTTTAAATTTTATTCCAAAGCTATGGCTGGTCTGATATGATGGATGAAGAAATAGGGGTCATTTAGATCTTGTAAGGGGATTAGGGATTTCTCTTGCGATTCCAATTTTGATTGACTTTCTCTGGTGATTTCTTCATCTCCGTCTTCGGTCTGCTCGTCCATGTTGTCTGCCATGTCTGCGGAAGCACAATCTCAGCTTGATTGCTCTTATACCATTTCAAACTGAGGCGAGATTAAAGAAATGAAATAGAGAAGAGAAGATCTGTATTCATTCATGAGTTCTTTCTTGGTAACTTTGTAGAACTTAGGTATGAGTCTTACAAAGAGGTGTGATATACAGAAAATGAGAGATTGCAGTCTAACATGTTGACTGAGAAGTAGTAAGTGGATACAGTCACTCACGGAAGTATTTATGATACTCCTTACAAAAGAGAATAGCAAAAAAAATATTAGACAGAAGTATGCTATATAAGAACTATTATATACTATACGCTAATAATAGTTTAAGAGAGTGGTGAGTATGGTAACCCCTCTACGGAATGGTGCTGCTACGGTTAGTCCCTCTGCTGTTTGAGAGTTTTGTGGAAGGAATTATGGCATGTGTCAATGAGTACCACAACAGGGAAAACTTTTAATTTTGTTGGGAATTGGCCGGATAATTTTTACAGTAATCAGAATAATCTGCAGCCTAACAACAGTCATTTTGGGCAGCAGCGTAATAATTTTTCACTTGACCAGCCTCGGCAGTATCAGTAGTCATAGCATACTAGCAAAAGTTCCTCTTCAAACCTAGAAGCTTTGATTTCCACATTTGTTGCAACAATTGAGAAATGATTTTCAACGCAAGAGAGTAAACTGCATACATTTATTGCACATCAAAAGTTATTTAATAAAGACATAAAATTAGATGGCTGAATTGTCTCAAAAGCTTGCCCAAATTTCTCCATGAACGTTACCAAGTCAGTCAGAGAGAAACCCTAGGAGCAAGCTAATGTCATGCTTGTTATAGTAAATGATGTTTTAGAGACTGCTCTAGGTTTTTGTTTAAGAGCAACTGATGGACATGTAGTGCATAACACATGGGTTGAGGACTCCAGTAAAGTTATTGTAACACCTAAGGAGGAGTCTCCTGAAACTCAACCTTCTTTTTTTTTCTAAATCTAATTGTAAATTTGTAGAGCCTGTTCCTTTTCCCGACAGGTTAAAGAAAAAGGATCTTGATGAGCAAGTTGGAAAATTTCTTAAACATTTTAAGAAATTAACTATGGATATCCAACTTTCTGATGGGTTAAATTAAAGCCAACTTATTCTAGAATGGTGGATGATATATTGGCTAATAAACGCACTCTGTAGGAAAAGGAAACAATGAAGATGGTGACTAATAAGAGTGGCAAGGGTAAAGTTACTAAGCCTGTAGTGGTTAACATAGAGCAATCGATGTTAGAGAATGAGTAAAATTGCAAAGCTACATAGTCTCCTCCAAGTACACTACCTGTAGTTGAAGTTGCTCATCTGATTCCTTTTCTAAACAAAACCAAGCCCTCTAAAGAGGATATTGAGTTTGACGAGTTTATGACCTTGCTCCGCCAGTTATCAGTCGATGTTCCATTTGTTGATCAGGTAGCGAATATGCCTATCTATGCCAAGTTCCTAAAGAAGATTTTATTTATCAAGGCAAAGCTAATGGAGGCAGGAACTATTCAGCTCACAGAGACATGTTCAACGATTATCTAAAAGCGTTTTCCAGATAAATGTAAGGATCCTGGTAGTTTTACTATTCCTTGCATATCAGGGGAGACTAATTTTAACCATTGTCTTGCTGATTTAGGAGCTTCAATCAGTGTTTAATAAGCTTGTAGACCGCTCGGTTGTGTATCCTCGCGGTGTTGTGAAAGATGTGATGGTAAAAGCGGAGCACCTATATTTTCCATGTGACTTTGTCGTGATTGATATGACGGCCGATCCCACAGTTCCTTTCATCCTAGGGAGACCATTATTGGCTAGATCTAACGCTCGCATCAAAGTTACTCACGGTACGATCACTTTAAATGTTGAGGATGAGCAACTACTATTTTGTGCTGGTCATTCTTCAAAGCAATCTAATTCTTTCAGAGCTTCGGGTCGCTAGGTTCCAAAGACAGCTCCATCATCTAGAGTTTCCCGATAGAATGAGGTCCGTTTAGCTAAAGAAGTTAAAGAAGGGCAGTTGGCTGGGAGGCAACCCAATGTTTTATTTTGTTAGTTTTTAATTTAAGTATTAATTTCTTTGTGTAGCTTCTTTCCTGGTTTTGTTTTTGCTATCTATAACCTTGTTTGTAGTTTTTGGTTGTTTTTCGTGTCTTTCATTCAGATGAATACTTCATGTGTATAATTTTGATTTTTGTTTACGACTACTGTGTTGTGTTTCCTCTGGACATAAATTATTTTTGGCATGCTTAGAGTTTTTCACTCATGCCTTATCACAAAATGAGGACACTGTTTAATTTTAAGTGTGGGGTAGGGAGCTACATTCAGTTATTACTTTAGACCACTAGTTTTTATTTGATTTCAGGTGATAAATAATATGTTTCTCTAGTGCCAATAAATGTTGAATTATGTGATAATATTTGTGGAAGTTTGAAATTGGGCCTGATAATAATCTTAAAAAAAGTTCTACTTAAAAGTTATCTTCCCGGGTTTGTTTTTCTTGAATCAATATGTTTTCACAGAAATTTGATGAACTGACTGGTTATGGAAAGTAAATGAGCTTAGCTTGGGAACATAGGGAATGAATTGAATATTTGAAATGAAAGGATATGTAAAGGTACTCCTCTGAACAAAAATTTCCTAAACCGAATCATACCTCTTTATTTGGTTATTAAGTCCTTGGGGTGCTTTATCACCTATCTACCTAAGACCTCATGATCTGGAATAGTTGGCATGTTACAGGGATAAAGAGAAAAGCCTGGGTGAAGGAACTACTATGCATTTAATTAAAAATCGATTGTTTTTATTTCTTGGATAAGAAATGTTTTTACATACGAAATATTTAATTGCAAATTTTTTTAGTTTGTTATCATGAGTGTGTGATATTGAAAGGTATTGCAGAATAAGGCATTATGTCACACCCCTTGTCATCCAATGGGTAATGGAATGAAATTGTGGAAGGTTTTGAGCTAATCTATGTTTCATTTTCTGCAATCCAGTTTATCATGCTTTTATTAAAATTGTTCTCTTTTCACTGTTTGTAAATTGATTTTTCTGATTGTCAGTTTGCTTGTTTTTCTTTCGCTTATGTTTGACCCTGGAGTTCAGTGTTTTAGTTTGGAGTATTCATATACTTTATTTGCTTGAGGACAAACAAAAGCTAAGTGTGGGGTAGATGATAATTGCAGAAATAATCCATATTTCTATGCTTAATTTGATTAATATGTCATTGGATTATGTGATAAATTCCCTGGTGTTGATGATGCTCGAGGTATTTGGGAAGATGACTTCACATAGGCTGGTTATTGTAATCAAAATTTTATTTTAGGCTTTGAGACTTCTTCAATATTAAGGAACTATTTTATTAATAATAACAACTTAGTTATTTAGTTAATCGTTTAGGCCTTAGCACTCGTTTATTTTTTAGTGTGACAATAATATTCTGGATTAGCATTTCATTCACTACTTAATAATAAAATTGAATTGTTAATTATTTATCTTAATAAAAAAGTTAGAAAATATGGGTATTACAAAGTGGTATTAGAGCAAAACTGAATAAAAATAGATTAAGAAAGATAATAGAATGGAATAATTGGTCACATAATAAAATTTGGCAAAGCCATCTTTCGGGGAAGTTTTTTTTTCTGTGATGCTTTCCTTGTGATTAATACATTTTCTTGAGATATGACGTGTGTTGAAGGTTGAATCTTGTTATGATTGAGATGTTGAAGCATTGTTTAAGATAAATATTGTTACAAAGGCATAAGTGATGATTATGGATTTGAGTAGAAGTTGATAAAATGTTGAGAGCCTACGGTACTCACGTATTTTGTTACCAATTTTGTGATTTTAGAATAATATCTTCCACTGAAGGATATACCAAATGAATGTTAGATATTTGAACTCCGTAGCAAAGTATATCTAATTGGGAATGATAAGAACTTTATCTGAATAAATTATAGTCCTATGGTGTGAACTTAGATGCGATTTATTACAACTCAAAACCTTATCGAATTGTCCCTCATCTCTTTTAGTCAGGTATGAGTCACCTGGGAAGTAAATTACAAGGACGTAATATTCGGTTAAGGGGAGTAGGCTGCAATACCCAAATTTATAGTGGTTAATGGTATGTTATAACTTTAGGATAAATAACTAGAATTGATTGGTTGACTATTAGGACCATTGGTCTATGGTGTGAGTTTGAGCTTTGAGGACAAAGGTTTATTTTAAGGTGAGAATGAGAAATACCCATAAATTTTAATATACATATATTCTTAAATTTACAAGTACATTATATGGATTGCAAGTATAATATATAGTTTGTTAGTACATTTTATAATTTAAGAGCATATTATATAGTATTTAATATAGAAAAGTCGTTTAAACAAAATTATTCATATAAAAAATAATTCAGTTGTAATTTTTAACATTGTATTAATGATCCTGTATTTCTTTAACTAATTTGGTATATTTAGCTATTGAAAACGGGGATACAATAATAATAATGTTATTCTAATTACTATATTAAATAAGTCACTTTTAGTTCATCAGTTTTTCGATGATGTTTCCTAACTTTATCTTGGAATTAGTTTTAACTTTTCAAATTACTTGATATACCAATTTTAAACTTCTATATTTTCAAACTTTTGGTTTTGATTAAATTATCTCACAAGTTTAATTTACCGTAATAAATTAAACACTTTATGTCCCTCACCTATTTAGTTTCCCTACACCTTTAATTTCATGTCCTGTCATTCCATTTGATATGTCCATCACTTTTTCTCTATCTCTCTCATGAATACACAGAAAAAGGCTTTCTAAGCTCTGAATTTATGAACGAGTAGTTGCAGATTTCTTGTTTCATCGTGGAGTCAGTTATTGCTAAAGGCTAGGTAAACCATTTATTAGATTTATAAAAATAAATTTATACGTGGATGTGAATTTTGTGTGTGATCATCGCTTGAGATCAAATTGTTGTGCCACAATGATGATTGAATTTATGTATGTGAATGAATTATTTTTTATATTGGATATTTATGATTTTTTGGTAATTTTTTTAGAGAGGTTAACAATATATTTTTAAGAGATTGTTTATGGGATGATTAAATGAAAAGCTAAATATTTAATCTTGTGATTTATTGCAAAGATGCATGTGAGACACATTATGACACATGAATGAGTAGATAAATGCGAGCCGTATTAGAACGCATTACTTTGAGTTACTGTGGACCGTAATAGGACACAATTAGCCATATATCTAGTCTTCAATCTTTTCATAATATTGGGGGGTGCACACTTAAGAATTTAGTGGCAAGATTGGATTCTCGATTGTGTGTTAGGTCCGAGTTACAGTTGTGGGGTGTACCCAAAAGAGAGGAAAATTGTTTTGTACTGTCTGCATATTGGGACAAGGAAGATAATTAAATTAATTTGGATTCATGGCTGCATGTTGAGCTTTGGGTTACAGCTGCGCATTGTACCCAAAAAATAAAATATAGTTATTTTGTCTTGACAGCACGTTGGGATGAGAAAGATAATTAACTTAAACTGGCTATTATATTCTCGAGTTTATTTAGGAACCAAACATGGAATATTCATGAGTGCTTTGGAATGATAATTTGTCTATTTTATGTTATTATGGTTAAATATGATTTATAAAAATAAAATATTTTTACAAAGTGAAATGGTGACTCACTAAGTTTTTCTAACTTTATTGTGGTTCTTTGTGTGTTTGTTTGGGTTTTTGTCATAGATGTTGATGATGTACTTGGGGTTTGGGAAGAGGACGCCACATAAACGGGTTATTGTAATCGAATTTTATCTTATGCTTTTGAGACTTTTTAAGTTTTACGGAACTATTATTATCGATGTTAAACTTTTCTTTATTAATATTTGCAACTTCGTTATCCAGTTAATTGTTTAGGCCTTAGCACTCGTTTATTTGTGAGTGTGACTTAACCCTCTGGATTAAGATTTGATTTTGTTGCTTAATAATAAATTTGGATTGTTAATTATTTGGCTTGATAAAAAAATAAGAAAATTAGAGGTGTTCTAATTTACAACTACTACTAAATTGGGTAGATCCAGGACAGTATTGTGCGAAGACTATTATATTTCAAGAACAAGCGATCTTCATGAGTCTGTTTGTTGAGGACATCAATGCACCATTATTTGAAGGTAAATTCTTTCCTACATGTGACTATAGTCATGATGGCTACATTTGAGGATGTTTTAGTCAAATTAAAGCAAAAAAGATGGGAGGGAGTAGCAACTTCACCATTCACGTGAATCACCAACACTTTTTATTGCATTTTTTTTCTTCTTTTTTATGTGTAGATTTTTTTTGTCTTTTTCCTTATCTCTATCACAATAACGTTAAATGGTTGTAACTTTTAATATATAAGTTCAAATGAAAAAAATTATATCATTGTTCTCCTAAATTCAAGTTCTTCATACAACAATAATAATACACTATAAAATAATAATGATTTTTTATCGGTTCCGAAGTTTGTAATCGAATTCCCCACTTATTACTTAATAAATCATAATATCAATTTTAATGAATCATAATACATCATTAATGAATCATATTATCATTTAGTGTATCATCGTATACATGTAAAGATATTTTTTTAAAAAAAAAGTTATCAAAAAAATATCTTTACATGTATACGATTATACACTAAATGATAATATGATTCATTAATGATGTATTATGATTCATTAAAATTGATATTATGATTTATTAAGTAATAAGTGGGGAATTCGATTACAAACTTCGGAACCGATAAAAATCATTATTATTTTATAGTGTATTATTATTGTTGTATGGTGTATTTTAAACCGAAACTGCTACTACAAACCTTAAAAATGCCTTCGATGTTTTTAATTTCCTAGAGTGGGTTTTGAGGTGTAGGGTAATCTATTTGGATTTTTTTTTGTACTTTATAATGAAGCAACTAACTTGACAGGTTTTTAGGGTTTAACGACCCTAAACCCGCCCACTGCAAATCCTAAAAATGTCTTCGACATTTTAGCTTTCCTGGGGTGTGTTTTAGGGGGTAGGGTAATCTATTTGGAATTTGTTTTGTACTTTATATTGTAGCAACTAACTTAATAGGTTTTTAGGGTTTGTGGTAGCGTGTTTAGGGCCGTTAGACCTTAAACCCACCACTGCAAACCCTAAAAACGCCTTTGACCTTTTTTTTAGCTTTACTAAGGTGGGTTTTGGGTTTTTTTTTTGGGGGGGGGGGGGGTTGGGTAATCTATTTAGAAGACGTTCTATAATTTACATTGTAGCAACTAACGTGATAGGCTTTTACGGTTTATGGTAGCAGGTTTAGGGTGGTTAGACCCTATACCACAAACCCTTAAAAATGTCTTCGACGCTTTTAGTTTTTCTAGTGTGGGTTTTAAGGTGTGTGGGGTTAGGGTAATCTATTTGGAAGCCGTTCTATGCTTTAATGTGATTGTGTAGATATTTTAATGTGAGAATGTACATGTTTTAATGTGATGATGTACATGTTAAAATGTGAGAATGTACATGTTCAGTTACCAGAATGCATATGTTTAAGTGAACATCTGTACATATTTGTATGACCATATGTACAAGTTTTCTCCCTTATATGTACATGTTTTAATCTAAGGATGTACATATTTAATGATTCGTACAGGTTTATGTGGTCATCCGTATGTTTTTAATGCGAGGATGTATATGTTTTTATGTGAGTATTTACATGTTTTAATGAACATTTGTATAGGTTTGTATGACCATCTGTACAAGTTTTCTTTTACGTTTTGTGCACTATAACCTTTAGCGGCGTCAGTTTTACTTTTTTTTTAAATTAAATATATTTTTATTTTTAATTGCAAGGTCATCATCCATCTCCATAACCGTTTAACTATTTATAAATTAAAAAAATATATTTTCAAAAAGTCTTTATACACTTTACTTTCTTCCTTTTGAATTCTAACCCTTACATTTTGTGTTAGATAAAATAGTTTTTGAATTATAAGATATGGAGATCGATGAAGGTCGGATTTTTTTGTCATATAGTTATCTTTCAATTAATACTTCGTATCATTACTATAATATTTTCTATAAAACTTGTAGGAAAGAAGTCTCTTCACTTTTCAAGTGATTGATGAAACTTGGTTGGTATTTGTTAACAATACTTATTGTAAGTTAATGGTAAAGTTTAGTTGTTGTTTTGTAAAGACATATTTTAGATGTGATATAAAGAGAAACTAAGATGACTTGTTGTAATTACAAAACTTATGATATAAAGAAAATTTTATGATTTTAATTATAGGTTGTGATCTAAACAGTACATTTTTTCTTTATCAGGTTTACGGTTAACCGGAAAAACTGTACCGAAACCGGCGGTTAACTAAGCCCGGATAACCGTTTATAAATGAAGCGGTTACGATTATCAATATTGACTAACCGTCAAATGCGGTTAACCGGTTCTTGGTTAATCGAATAGCCAGTTAACCGGTTACGAACACTCCTAGCCAGGATGACTACATTCGGATGTAGCTCAGACTAGTTGTTATTTGAATGCTTGCATTAGGACTTAAGATTGAGCTGTTTGTTATGAGAGTAGTTGTGGGGTCTGGCATAGAAGGAGCAAAAAACCAATGGAAATTTGAAAACTATCTATTCACTTGTCGTGACACAACCTTAGGGCTTTACAGAACCATAAGAGTATCTTTAGTAGTGAGTTGATTCAATTTATAACAATCTTTCCCTGACTCTCTTAAATTAGACATTATTCTGAGTTAGGTAAAAATAGTATACCTATTTAATTCTAAATAAGATCATTTTTATATTTTTAATCCTTAATGAGTGGCATCCAGAACAGACATCTTCCACCCATGATATTTGGTGAAATTACACTCTCTACCCATAAGGTTTCAAAAATTATTTTCTCTATTCATGAGGTTTCCCCGTTTTACATTCAACAATCTTTTTAATTTTTGTTCATCTTAGGAAATGCTTACATCTTGTTAAAGTGTCAGATGCTAAAGTGTTAGAGGCTACAATGTCACATTTTGGTTCATTGTTAAATTTAAAGTTTTTTAAACTCACATAAGATCTGTGGGACTCAATGAAACATGTGGATGTGTTTTCATTGGGCCCACAACTCATATGTGACCTTAAATTTTTTTTGAATTTGACACAGGACCAAAATATAACATTTTAGCAACGTCCTTATTGTAAAATTTTATCAATTTTAGACAACATTTAGGCATCTTTTAAGATGAACAAAAAATGAAAAAGTTGCTAAATAGGGAAAACCACATGAATGAAGAAAGTAATTGTTAAACATCTTAGGTGGGGTGTAATTTTGTCAAACATCATGGAAGAGGATATATTATCCCCAAGCATTGGAGTATTCAATTAAAAGGCAATTGATGGTTCTTATAATGAATTAAGCCCGATTAACCTAGAAAGGAACCAAGTACCGAACTTCAGGTGACGAATAAATTCGTTTAGTATATCTTGCGTTTAAGTGTGGCAATATTTACCCAACCTGAAAATCCAACCCAAATCCAACACGTAAGTAAAGGGTGTGGGTTAAGATTATTGACAAATTTAATTTTTAGGTCAGGTATGTATTACCTATTAAATATATGAATTGGGATGGGTTAACCTAAATTCAGCCCAATCTATTTACTTAATTTAGGAAAAAAATATAAATTGATAAATATTTAAATGTGTTACTTAGATATGTATTAATTCTACAACTATTAGTATAACAGTAATAAAAATACTATCACGAGTCGTTTGGTACCAGGGAATAGCATTAGAATTCTTGGAATTGCAGCTATTCCCATGTTTGGTACGAAGAAAACCAATTCCAGGAATTGTGCTTATTCCAATTTGTGGTAACTCACTGGGAATAGTATTACCTGCTGAAACGCTGGGAATTGCTATTCCAAGCGAGTGACCAGATTATCAAAATACTCAATAACATTAAATATATGTAGATATTCAATTATAGTCTTTATTTATTATTCTACATTAGTATTTTAGTTACAATTAATTTATAATATATATAAATATTTAAAAATACATTATTTTTTATATATTTAAAAAATAATGAACTAAACCATTACATTATGAGAAAATATATTATATGTTATATATATAAACAAAATATTATGTATCATATTTAGTATTTAATATAAATCAAATATATTATTACTTAAAATAGGTTATTTTAATTTTAAATGGAATAATAATACCATTGAAATTAAAAATAAATAATTCTTACCGTTAATAAAATAATTGACTATAAGCGAATATACTGTATAGCTATCAACAATTATTTTATTTCTATTTTAAATGTATATTTAAAAAATATATTCTATTAAAAAAATATTACTTAATGAAATTCAAAAATGTAAATTTAAATTTAATACTGATATGTCAAGAAATGTAAAATAAAGTATATTAGTATATAAAATTGTTCTTTAATTTTAACCACAGTATAATCTATAATAACTTTGATATATAGTTAAAACCAAATAGTTTGTACAATAGTTTTATAATTAATTATTACTTAACAAGTTCAATACTTATTATTAATCATTCTGAAATATACTACAAATATTTTGTACTATAATAATTTAATATAATTAAAAGTTTACATTGTAATTTTATTAGTTTGTTCTTTTCCTTGTAGAATATTTTATTAAACTTGAATAATTAGTATTAGTTTTAAAAGGCTATTTATCCACATCTGAATAAGTATGATGTTCAAATTATATTAATCACATTATATTACATTCAAGTATAATGTTTCTTTTATGTTCTATATACTCAATAATTACAAGTTTATATTCATAGTATCAATTAATATTATCCAGAAAATTTAAATAGTAAAACTTTTTTTAAAAAAATACTTGATTGAATTATATTTTTATTCTTATAATTATGAAAATTAAAAATATATATTTATTACATATTTTCAAGTTAATATATATAATTAAAATTTATAGTTTATCGTACAACAATATAATATGTGTTACTTATCAATGATAGATATGTAACTACATACTTATTCCAAGTCTATTCCTGTCATTATTCTACCAACCAAACAAAAGAAACACCTAATTCCAAGTATTCACATCATAACAACCAAATGAGGTCATATTCGATTCTTAGAATTCCATTCCAGTAATCTTATTCTAGGAATTGATATTCCAATAACCAAACGACCCGTCACTTCTTTAGCCCACACAAATATTTTTTTAATCCAAATATATTTTCTAGAACATTTATATTTATCTTTCACTCTTTTTAAAAAACCTAAATAATATATCATTCATTTTTGCAGCCGCATAAACTCCACGTTCACATCATTTTATCCGCATAAATAAGTGCTACTCCCTCCGTCCCATTCACTTTGTCCACTTTACTATTTGAGCTTGTCGTTTGACTTCAATATTTAACATGTAAAATAATATATTTTTTAAATTTTTTTTTTTTAATGGAATCCTTATGTGAAAAACTATATATTGTAAAAATATTTTTTAAAATTATTTTATCTTATATATTTAATATTGAAGTGGAAAAACGTGCCAAAAAGCAAATGAGACACTTATGACGGGACGGAGGTAGTATGTGTTAAGATTATTGATCTATATAAGAGAACGTTGACATTTGGAAAAACAACACACATACCATATAGACTGATCATTTTGCAACAAAAAAAAAGAGCATTTGTATTTAAACGGTTTCCGTTTATTGATTTTACACGGGTTGGCATGAATTGAAAATTTGAAGCCCAACTATATATGAATTTGGTATGAGTCAATACAATTTAAATCACGAATATGAAAACACAATTCATAGAGCAGTTGCTCCAATCCTATATATACCGGTTCGCAGTTGTTTAATAACATTGATAAGAATACATGCAAGTAAGTATAATCCTCGTTGCTTAAATCCCAAATAAATTAAGTCATCAAACTCGAATACAGAAATGCTGAGACACATACACAGCAAAAGTTGTAAGACTCTCACAACCCACCACAGCTTCAGAGCTCATGATCTTGACATTTATCTTCATCTTCTGCTTGTGGTTTCTTGACCGAGAACCCGTTCTCCACCCACGCAAGATACCCACCTCCCATGTTTCTCACATCCTTGAAACCCTGCCATACCAATACCATACAGTACACGCCCATCAAATAACTCGCAGAGGGGCCACACAACAAAAGGAAGTACGTAATCATGTGATATTAAATCGAATTCAACTTACTGCTTTGAGAAGATCAGTCGTGGCATAGACAGATCTCACACCCGACTGGCATCCCTGTTCTTCAAAACTAAATTACTTGAGAGAATAATCCGAATGCTCCTGGTAAATAATTCATTTGCGTACGATAACCATTAAACCAAAATGGTAGATGGACACTGGACAAGACAATTTACCACGACCAAGTTATCATCCTTGTTGCAGAGGGACATTACTTGCTCCATGAATTTTGGGTTCTTCACCCTTCCTGACATTAAAAGTTGGAATGTAATAACCCAAACCTTTATTCAGTCCAGAGCCAGCTCCCATTACTTCTTTTTTTTTTTTTTACTCATAGTCATCCATCAATAATGGGTCGTTTACCTTCTGGAGTGTTGAACATGTACGGTATGTTAAGAGGATTTCCAACATCCACATGACCTCTCTTGAACTCCTCTTCCGTCCTGATAATATCAGATGAAAATTAGAATAATTTGCCCTAACAAACATACCAAGTTCGATGATTTCATACGAATAGCAGCAATTGTAAGACAAATTCCCGTGAATGACGATCGAGAGTCACCTCACATCCAGATATCGATGTCCTGAACGGATGAGATCCTTGGCGGAATAGATATCGATAGTGACAATTTCTCCCTCCCTGCTTTCGGAGCTACGATGTCCAACAAGAACAAGCAACATCGACAGAAACAAAGCAAACTCAGCACTAACAACTCTCAGCATCATCCCTAATCTCTTATGCTCAACCCCTATTGAATTGTAGATTAGAACGGGGTAACAGTTTTGGTAGAGTAGTAAGCAGAAATATAAACCTTGCGGTCGAACTCATCAGTAGATGAGGGGTTGATGAAATACTATATACACGGCGGGCGGGTGGAAGATTCAGTGAGCTGAGCGAAAACCCCGGCTGAGGACGCCTCCAGAGTCCAGCCCCGCCGCTGTCTGTGGGCAGTTGTGTTGTAGTGGAGGAAGGGCCCAACTGTGGATGGCGTCGGCAGATTTGCGGTCCTCAAGATTCAATCGTTTTGACGCATTTTTTTTTATAATTTCATAAACCTAATTTTATACTAATATATATATAATTTATTTATAAAATTTAAATTTTTAAAATTATTTTGTTTTTCATATTAAATGTTAAAATAAAATGAAACACTCAAATAATAAATAAGATGGATCAATTAGAAAGTAGATAAAATACTATTATTATAATTATTTTTGAAGGATACATTTTATGAAATGTTTATATTTTGGCCTAGAGTGACACTTCATATACCTTTCAGAAAATATAGTGATATTTCGTGACTTTTCTTTTTGGGAAAATTACATCCCCCACCCATGACGTTTGGCGAAATTACACACCCCGCCCACGAGGTTTCAAAAATTACTTTGTCCACCCATGTGGTTTCCACTATTTTACATCCAGCAACTTTTTTAATATTTGATCAACTTAAAAGATGGTTAAATGTTATCCAAAATTGATGAAACTTTACATGGACGATGCTAAGGTGTTATATTTTGATCTAGCGTGAAATCCAAAGTATTTTAAGCTCATATGTGATCCGTGGGACCCAATGAAACATGTGACATTTGAACGTATTTTCATTGGGTCCCACAAGTCATATATGACCTTAAAAAACTTTAGATTTGGCATTGGACAAAAATATAACACCTTAGCATCATTCATGTAAAGTTTCATCAATTTTGGATAACATTTAACCATCTTTTAAATTGATCAAATATTAGAAAAGTTGCTGGATGTAAAATAGCGGAAACCACATGGGTGGGCAAAGTAATTTTTGAAACCTCATGGGTGGGGTGTGTAATTTCACCAAATGTCATGGGTGGAGGATGTAATTTTCCCAAAAAGGAAAGTCACGAAATATCACTATATTTTCTGAAAAGTCTATGAAGTGTCACTCTGGTCTAACAGACGTTAACTTTTCGTCAAACATTAGAAAAAACATTTTGACAGGACATTTTTGCCCCTAAACAGTCGTTCCACTGTTCAGCAGATATATTGGCTTCCAATAGTAACTTTTTAAAAAACAGCGAAAATTTTATAAAATGCCACTATGGCAAAGTTAATAAAATGCCACTATAACAAAAACACGGTTATTTTGTTTGTTTCTAACGGCTACTTATCCATGCAGATCCCCTTTTATGCTATAAAAACTCATTGTAGGGCTGTAAAATGTTCATTTTGCTGCCGTACTCACCCTTAGCACATCAACCATGTATCCCCTACTTACACAACCACAATAGATGTAAAATTTAAGACGATACATTGTAAGTGCAGAGTTCCGGTAACTCTTAATGTTTTATACAACCAGAAATTAGTGGGAGTCACTTATTACAATTGCTAGAACTATGGATTCAAATAGTGGGCATCAGTTATGAAAAATTGGTATGATCCCCGTTCAACTTCTCAATCTGGTACTACTTTGCAAACAAATCCCACACAACAATTCTCTGCTACCATGTTTATTAAGAAGAGGGGACTGCAGAATCAGGACAGTCATTGTATGGCATTGACAACCTCAGACAAGAGATAAAAGAAGGAGGTAGATGAGGAAATGAAAAGGGCAATAAAAAAGAAGTGTATCAGAATTTATTGGGCTGGATAATCATCCCATTTCTTCTTATGGATTAGGAAGTCCATTATGCTTCTTGTAATTAAAAGATAAATCTAGTCTTCACCCTTTAACTCAGGATAATTAGTTATTTCTACATTCAGTATTTATACTCAGGTTTTATCTTTTAACAGTATATAAGGCAATTACTTACTATAGTAGGGGTTTTGTATCTTTCATCAATACGTCAATATAGAAATCGAGTCAATGGCGTTCGTTTCTTCTCTATTCTCGCTTATGTTTCTTTTCTTGTTTATCTGAAATCAAAATCCTTTGATATGGTATCAGAGCTCCAGGGGAGCAAATAAATTCTCTTTATCGGCAAACATGGTCGATGACAACAATACTGGGAAGAAGGTCATTTCAGAGCCTGGAAGTTCTTTTAGTAGCAATATCATTGATGTTAGTGACCCGCTCTTTGTTCACACATCAGAACAACCTGGATTAAGCTTAGTCCTTAAATTTAATGGATCTAGGTTTCTTGACTGGAAGTGGGGCATGGTTATTGGATCTAGGTTTCTTGACTGGAAGTGGGGCATGGTTATGGCGCTCAAAGCCAAGAATAAATATGGCTTCATTACCAGAAACATAAAAAACCTAGTGAAACCAACATGGTACGTCTTTTGCTTAGGAGTGCTCTAACTCCCTTGTTATTTCTTGGACAACAAATTCAATTGAACTGAGATTAACGTAGAGCGTTTGTGTATTCGGATAATCTCAAGGAAGTTTGGGACACACTGTGTGAGCGCTTTGAGCAAGAGAATTTGGCTACACAGTTTGCGTCAAGATTTGCACGGGATGAAACAGGGAGAAGACTCAATTATAGATTACTTCACCAAACCCAAGCAAATCTGGGGAGAGTTGGATCTTGCTCGACCTCAACCTATTTATGTCTGCGGTGGTTGTTCTTGCGAAGCAAAGAAAGCAGTTAAAAACATAAAGAAGAGGAGAAACTCATTCAATTTTTGATGGGGCTGAACGCAGAGTTCGTGTCAATTAGAGGGCAGATCCTTGCTATGAAACCGACGCCAGGCCTAGAAAAGGCTTTTCCACTGGTTATACATGACAAGAAACAAAGAGGTGCACCGAAACAGAATGAGGAGGCGATGAGCTTCTACACTGGAAGTTCTAGTACGAACTCTAATTCTAGGAAAGGGGATGGGTTCAACAAGAAAAAGAGTTTTTGTTCGCACTACAAGAAGCAAGGGCATGTTTTTGAGAACTGTTATCAGCGACAAAAATGCTCTCATTACAAGCGAGCTGGGCATTTAATTTCCGATTGATACGCTATGGACAGGAGAGATGCCGTTCTGGCCAGAAAGAAAAAATCCTACGCTAATGTTGCTGGAAGCCAAGAACATTCTACAGAGGAAAGAACTACTAACTTGGATGGTAGTTTCACACCGCGTCAATTTCAACAAATCTCAGACATGATCCGGCGAGCAACACGCAAGGTGTGAAAACAGAAGAACCTAGTTTCTAAAATTTCTCAGGTATACAGTTGTCTTATGTTTACAATAATCTATGTTTTATGAGTAAACGATCTGGACATAAATTTACTAGTAGTTGGATTCTGGATACAGGGGCAACAAACCCCATGTTTGGAGCCCGTGACTTGTTTGAGAATTTGCAAAATCTGAGATTTGACAAAACCGTTAATTTGCCTAATGATAGACCAAGAACAGTATCTATGGTTGGAGATGTATATATTGAACCGAATATATGGTTAAAAGTAGCTATATATGTACCAGATTTTAAGTTCAATTTGGTGTTTGTGTAGAAATTAGCCAAACAATTTGACTGCAGTTTAATATTCTCTGCCCACAATTGCTTTATTCAGGACCATTTGGGGAGAACTGAAAAGATTGGGCTGGGCCAAGACAACCTTTATATTTTGGAGGCGGTCAGAATGGTGACTTATTTTGGATCAAATAGAGTTGTATCCTGCAAGAGTTTAGGCTTGGTTTCAGTAGTTATCCCAAAGGCTGAAGATCTACACATTTGTTTGGGTCATGTGCCATTCAGAAAACTTGTAAATATGGGGTTAATAAAGGATAGTGATTTTTCTTCCGATTATGCGTGTGATGTTTGTTATAAATCTAGAGCTCAACATCTTCCGTTTCCCAACTCTGATATTAAAACCAAATGTGGGTTTGAAATGTTACATACCGATGTGTGGGGTCCGTTCAACGTTACAACTTAATACAGTTACAATTACTTCGTGTGCTTTGTCGATGATTTCACGAGAGCTACTTGGGTTTAGCTTCTAAAACAAAAGGCAGAAGCATGAGATGCAATTGTGAATTTTATCAGAATGGTCACAAGAAAATTCGAGGCTAACGTTAAAGTAGTACATATAGAGAACACTAATGAGTTGGGAAGTTCTAATACAGGAAGGAATCATTCATCAAACCACCTGTGTTTACACGCCTCAACAAAACGCAGTGGTCGAAAGAAAACACAAGTATCTTCTTGAGACAGCTAGAGCATTATTTTTTCGATCCACAGTTCCACTAGCCTCTTTCAATTCCATACATACTCATTAAGAGTCTAACCACTACCCATTCCTCACAACTACTTACTTCGTAAGTACAAGGGGTGTGCTAATTAGTACACCTCTACATTCTACTACTACTACTACCCAAATGTAGTCACCGGTCTCGAGCCTTGACCATATCCTCTTCGGGTACCTGCACACTAAAAACGTTCCCCCGAAGGGGTCAGCTTTCGCTGAGCATGATAACCGCATACCCCGCGTACTAGTGAGGGTATGCCGACCACTTGGTCGAATACATGCGATTGATTCATTCAAAATACAGCATACATGCTCGTATACAAATGTTATAATACATTACACAATGAATACATACATACACTTCAATGCATACTCATCAATACATATATGATATACTATACAAACCCTCAGATACGTTCTTACCTTTTCGAAATCCGCAATACACAATACATATACAGTACATACACAATACATACGCAATCCACCATACTTGTTAGCTCATGTTGGTCCACCCGGGTTAATCGGGTGGAGATACTCTTTTACTCGTTCCACAGTACTTCGCATCCATACTCATACTCATACTACTTACTACTTATTACTCTTACTCATGTGTAAGTCGTCGGGACCTCCGGCCCGGGGACTACTCCGTCCCACCACTGGGATTTACTTGACTCACCAATCCGGGATGCTACCCATTTAAGGGATTTGGGCCGCGGACCAGTTTAAGAGTCAGGAATCGGATCCAACGTCTTGTGTCTCCTCATTCCTCACACGTGGCCGAAGCTATATCGGACTTCTACTCATTCCAGTTTACTCACTTAAGTTAGGAGTTAGGTAGTTAGGAATAGCAGAAGCATTCATACAAGCCACATACACAATTACGATGCTCAATACTCATTTATACGAAATGACAATACGATACTTAAGTACAATACAAGATTCGAATACAATCATCATCGTTCATATTTCATGAATTATACAAACTAGTGTTCAAGACAATAAATATCAAGAAACAACATAAGTCAAGCACAGATAAGTGCATAGTAGTCCGATCATGCATTTATCTTATTTAGAGTGATCAAATAAGCACACACAAATTCGGGGTAACCAGATTAGGATACAGGGCATGAAGAAATCATACCGTTTCACCGCGTACTTGTATCCCAACGTTCTCCGGTGTTCCCAAATCAAATTCCTATAGATATACATACAATCGAATGATTATCTAACTATCATTAAATTAATTCGATACTATCTTACGTTTCCTAATCATACTGATAAGTCTTTACCTTCTTTTCACTTATATTTCATTTACTTACCTTTCATTACTCATCCATGGTTACTTACAATATATATACATATGTATAGGTGGGTATACATATATATATATACTAGTTATAATCCTATAGTTTTTTTGTAAGTTATGGGTCGTCCGACCACCGTCGACCCAAGCCCTGGGTCGGACCATTCCAGTAGTCGGTCTGTTGTTTATGCTGTCCGACCCAGTCCGACTCACCTCTGGGTCGGACGGAGTCAGAAAGTTCGACGACGGAATTTTTGCCTGTCCGACCCACGTCCACTCACGGCCCTGGGTCGGACCGTTCCAGAAAGGTTTATTTCGTGCTTAAGCCCTGTCCGACCCACTGTCCGATCCAGGCTCTGGGTCGACGGACGTAGCAGATTGTGCTACAGGCCGTATTTTTCCTTCCCAATTTCACTCATTGCTTCCCCAATCTTCCTACATACTACCTACATGTTTTAGTACTATTTAAGCCCTCTAAATCACCTTAATTCATCCACCAAATCCTTTGCTAAATCCATTAATCATCTACACATTTTCTCCCTCTCCACCAAACACATGTAACAGTTTGTTACACTATGCTACAGATTTTACAATTCAATCTCTCATCCAATACTTCCTCAATCCTTGCCATTCCTAGCATTCCAAATACTTTTCCAAGCCATTACATTACTTTACCCAAGTCCAACTCTCCTCTTACCAAATCTTGCCCACTAATTCTTCCTAGTTCTACAATGCAATTTAATATCTCTTTGCTACGGATTTTGGTTCCTACCTCCTCCATACACAATTTCCTCTCCTAATACCATTTCCAAGGCCTACAATGCATTGCCTCACCTCTTCAAGTCCAACACTCACTCCCTAGGTCATGTACAAACGTTCTCCTAGTTCCTCCAATACGATTCAACAACTCTTGCTACAGATTTTACATTCTTTCATTCTCATACCCAAAACTACTACTCCATAGTTATTAAACATCTCTACTAACTCCCATACACCCTTGGTTTTCCTATTCACCAAGTCACCCATGCATGTCCATATTCCTACCAAAATTTCGCCATAGTTCACCTACATTTCTAACTTAACCATACACACATTTTCTCGCCAAGTTCATACCTATTCTAGCCACACCCTTACAAGGGTCCTACCAGCAATCAAGCAAATATAAATCCATCACTAGTGGAACGCGAGGCTTTAATGACGGTGGTTTAATCACGGTTTAAACAGACACCGTGATTAATAGGAAGGCCGGAATTTATTAGCGCGATGATGATTAACCCGTAATCAATAATCGATCGCGGGTTGGCGCGCCTTTTTTAGGAGGGACTTTAGATGACGGTTTTTAGTAAAACCGTAAATCTAAAGTCCCGTGTTGACGCGCGCTTTACGGTCAACGGACTTTAGATTACGGTTTTACTAAAAAACCGTCATCTAAAGTCCCTCCTAAAAAAGGCGCGCCAACCTCGTCAACGACGGCGTTTTGACCTGACGAAAAAAATTTCCCGTATTATTTGATTTATTCGACTCCGCGCGTAATCTAAATTACAGTTAACGACGTCGTTTTAACATCTCAGTTTCATGAATGGAACAGAACTGTAACAGGAAAGAAAGTAAGTTCAAGTATATTACCGATTCCTGAAAAATGAATGGTACAGAACTGTAGCATATCTCAGTTTCATGAATGGAACAGAACTGTAACAAGTTGTTTGAGTTTTGGTCTGGATTTAAAAGCTTAATGGAATATTTAAGTAACTGGGTAAGGAGTTAGGAGAAGTATAATCAGTTGAAAGGAAAAAAAACAGACAGGGAAGAAAGCAAGAACACAACTCAGTTTCTGTTTTGATTTCAGTTTGGATTTCAGCTTCAGTTTCGTATCAGATCAGGTTCTGACTAATTCTGCATCTGTAACAAAGTTGCCTTGGGTTTAGTTGAGTTAGAAACTTTATAACACACCAAATTGACAGGATCGACAGTTTAGAAAGGTTTGAGAATTCAAACACGTGAACAAACAGAGAGGAGTCATACACCAGTCTCTGTCTGTCTGTTTCTTTTCTTTCAGTTTCTATTTCTGTTTGAGTTCTGTGTGAATCTGTTCAGTAGAGGCAACAGAAAGATGTTGTCGTTTTTCTGTTTCTGTAAACTAAATACATCAGTGAAGATAAGTTTATGTATGTTACCAGTTCTAGATGGTGCGTGCGAATTTGACTTTGATAAAACTGATTTGGAGACGTTAGAAATATAGGGGAGATGCTGTCGATTTTTTTCCGCGGTTTAGCTAGCATTTAACCTTGATTTTTTGATGAATTCTAATGTTGTCGTTTTTCATTTATGCATCAGGACTACGACTTTATTTAGGCTTCCGACCTCAACCGTCTTAGCATCGGCTAATCGTCTACCAGAGGTAGATTTATATATACATATAATATTTGACAAACTACCAAACATAGTTATCCGCCCAAGATATACCTAATAGAGGTATATCTTCGGCAGTCCCTGTCGGGACTGTCCACGATTGTTAAATCACACACCTAGGGTGTGAATGTGCTTTTAATAGTACTTTATTGATTATTTCAGCAGTATCTCTTTATTGTTCTTCGAATGCATATATTATTGATTAATATCATAATATCGTGCATTTGAAGAACTGTAGGGAGATGCTGCCGAAATTTTCAATAAATTACATATTAAAAACACGTTCACCGGTGGGATTTAATACTCATGGATGGATTTAGGTTGATAAGATACAAAAGTGTAAAGACTCTGCCACGGGTGACGGTATGAAATGGCTGCCTTCATATAAATAGCTAGAAGGAGATGGAACGTTCGTGGATTTACAGCGGAAATTTGGACGACAAGTTTTTAGAAGGAGTTGATAAGTTATGCACGGTGTTGGCGAACAATCTGAAACCTACAGACAAGGGATACATATTTTGTCCGTGTATCGACTGCCAAAACAATCTGAGATATCGCGGCGTTGAAACAATTAAGGAACATCTGATCCGCCGCGGTTTTACAAAAGATTTCCAAGACATAATCCGATGGCATGGTCAGAGTGCGTTCGATGTTATTAAGCCTGACGAAGGGGATAATGGTCAGGCAAACACAGAAACAGAACTTGGAGATGATACAGTTGCTGGTGATCCAGAAGACGTTACAGCGAACGTTGTGCCAGATTTCTGGGATGATGACATTGAGACTATGCTTGAAGATGTGGAACGACATTACTCTAACACGCCAGACAAGCATGAAAATTTGTTGGATTCATCCAAAACACCGTTGTACCCCGGGTGTGACCCTACAAAGTTAAGCAAGTTGAGTGTCGTCCTCAAGCTATTCAACTTGAAAGCGAAACATGGCTGGAGCGACGTAAGTTTCACTGACCTCCTGGAACTATTGAAATACGTTCTTCCGGTGGACAACGTTTTACCAACGACTACGTACTCAGCCAAAAAAATGATGTGCCCAATGGGTATGGGGTACCAGAAAATTCATGCTTGTCCAAATGGTTGCATGCTGTTTTGGAAATCGGATGAATTTGCTGAAAGCTGTTCAGCATGTGGAGCGTCACGGTATAAGAAACAACAAACTCACATCAGCGGTAGTAAGAAAGGTTCACCAGCTAAGGTATTGTGGTACCTGCCCATCATTCCAAGGTTCAGACGTTTGTTCTCCATTGAGAAAGACGCAGAGAATCTTCGGTGGCATTCAGTTCACAGTAAAAAGGATGGCAGATTGAGACATCCCGCTGATGCACCACAGTGGAGAAACATAGACGTAAAATTTCCTGAGTTTGGTAACGAACCGAGAAACCTAAGGCTAGGCTTGTGCACGGATGGGATGAACCCTTACGGTACTTTGAGTAGCATACACAGTACCTGGCCTGTGCTTTTGGTTATTTACAATCTACCGCCGTGGTTATGCATGAAACCAAGACACATCTTGTTGTCTTTGTTAATATCTGGTCCAAAGCAACCGGGCAACAAAATTGACGTATTCCTACAACCTTTGATAGAGGATCTACAACTCTTGTGGAATGAAGGGGCTACGGTTTACGACTCATTCAGTAAAGAGGACTTCAATTTGCGTGCTATGTTGTACTGCACAATCAATGATTTCCCCGCCTATGGTAATCTTTCAGGCTATTCAATCAAGGGGGCGTTGGCGTGTCCGATTTGTGGTGAAAACACTTGTAGCATTCGCTTGAAACATAGTGGGAAAACCGTGTATATGGGCCACCGAAAAATGCTTCCAAAAGGACATAAGTATCGAAAGATGGCGAAAGAGTTCGATGGGAAAACTGATCACAGCATGGCGCGCCAGCCTTTGACAGGTACAGAGATTTACAAAAAGTTGGATAATATTGTGAACAACTTCGGGCCGCCAACCAAAAGTGGTGAAAAAAGTGTCTGGAAAAAGAAATCAATATTTTGGGAACTACAGTACTGGCAGCATCTGGAGGTTAGACATTGTATCGATGGGATGCATGTCGAGAAGAACGTGGGTGAAAGTTTCACTAGCACCCTTTTGAACATAAAAGGAAAGACAAAGGATCATTTGAAAGGAAGAAAAGATTTAATTGAGTTGGGCATACGCACAGAGCTTGGCCCGCAAGAACGTGGAAAACGCACATTCTTGCCTCCTGCCTGTCACACTCTGTCTAAAGAAGAGAAACATAGTCTATGCAGTACCCTTTACAACATCAAGGTGCCATCAGGTTACTCCTCAAACATAAGAAACCTAGTGTCCATGACAGATTTCAAATTAGTAGGAATGAAATCTCACGATTATCATGTCCTACTTCAAGAATTTTTGCCAATTGCACTACGTGGGATCTTGCCGGATGCTGTCAGACACACAATCACAAACGTCAGTGTCTTCCTCAAATCCATTTCGTCTAAGGTTCTTGATGTGGACACTCTGTCTAAATTACAAAAGGATCTTATTGTGACAATGTGCCAGCTGGAGATGTATTTTCCTCCATCGTTCTTCGACATAATGATACATCTCCTCGTGCATCTTGTAAGAGAGATTCTGATGTGTGGTCCTTTGTACCTTCGCTACATGTATCCGTTCGAAAGGTACATGGGTGTCCTGAAGAAGAAAATGAAGAACCGTCGTCACCCAGAGGGTAGTATTATAGAGGGCACTATCACAGAGGAAGTTGTAGACTTCTGCACCAATTACCTAGAAGGTGTCGATACCATTGGACTTCCACGTTCTAGACACGAGGGCAGATTGAAGGGTGTTGGCACGGTTGGAAGGAAACTGAAAAGAATTGACATAGACACTCTTAACAAAGCTCATTTAGTTGTGCTAAGTCATCTTGAAGATGTTGAACCATACTTTGATGAACACTTGTGTGTTTTAAGAGCACAATATCCAAACATGAGTGACGTCAGACTACAAAATGAGCAGAATAGGACATTTGTCCGATGGTTCAAAGAGAGAGTGTTGTCCGATCAGTCCACGAATGTGCCTGAACTGATTAAAGTAGTTGCATTTGGACCAAATCTGGATGTAATTTCTTATGAGGGGTACGATGTCAACGGATTCACCTTTTTCACAGAACGTCAGGATCAGAAGTCAACGAATCAAAACAGTGGTGTAGAGCTTGAAGCTTATCAAAACTTATATGACGTCGGTGTCGTGGGTCATAGTCCTGTCTCAGTACAACAATCATATTTCGGTGTTATACAAGACATCTGGGTATTGGACTACAACAGCTACGAAATGTGTGTTTTCCGCTGTAACTGGGTTAACAACATTCATGGCTACCGTGAGGAGGAGCATGGTATGAAACTGGTTGATCTGTCTAGAGCTACTCCCACGGTTGAGCCATTCGTTGTTGGGACGAAGGTTAAGCAGATATTTTATGTAACTGATCCCTGTAATCCTAGATGGTCTGTTGTGCTTAAAGGGAGAAGAGGAATAGTTGGTGTGGATGGTGTGGTTGATGAGGATGAGTATGATGCAGAAGATGAACCTCCAACTGTTCCTATTTCATTGGAAGAGGCTGAGGTCACAGGTCATCGTGAGTATATACGATCAGACCATAACGAGGGAATGTGGGTTGAGAGATAATGGTGTATGTAAGTTATTACTATAAAAATTTATATGAAATTACCACTCTTTTATTTATTGCTTGTTTATGACCATTATGAAATGCTTAATTTAATTCAAATTGTATTTCAATCCTTGCAGGCATGGCTGATCAGGACATGGCTGATGCAGAGTTCGATTTATTTTGTCGTGAGGATGAGGAAAATGAGCAGCGAATGGTACCGGTCCCATCTACATCTGCCGCTGCTGCTGTTGCCCCATCCACATCTGCCGCTGCTACTGTTGGCCCTTCCATGAGTGCACCTTCTACGAGTGCTACTCAGAGACCCAGAGGTAGAGGTCCGACCCGTGGGTTGAAACTGCAGAAAGAGGATCAGATTAGTCTTCTGTGGGACCAGTATGGGAGGTATGGTGGGGGCAGCAGGTCAGAGTTCGGTAGTATGCTAGGGACTCTGGCCAGATCACATTGCTGCATCAACCACACATGGAAACAAGTCCCGCAAGAAGTAAAGGAGACCATCTGGAAGAAGGTGCAAGAACGGTACAAGATCCCAGAAGAAGTGAAGAAGACCGTTCTTTCTTTGGTGTCCGGCAAAGCTAAATCATTCCGCCACTATTTGGTTGAGCATTGGATCAACAGGGTGCCCCCACGTGAGCCTCCGCCGTATGTTGTGTACAACGGCATGATCACTGAAGAGGAGTGGAAGGAGTTCGTTGAGCGGCACGCCACCCCCGAGTTCAGGGTATGTTTGTGTGTACTCTTTTCTTAATTAATGCTCATAATGCTTTATCCCTGATTTTCTAATTAATTTCCTGTTGTACTTTCTTAACAGCAAGTACAAGAACAAGCACGGCAAAACCGTGAAGCTAATCTCTACCCCCACACCATGGGACGAAGGGGATATGTGGGCAGCCTCGAGGGATGGAAAGAAGCTGGTTTGCTGACACGGAGGAACGAGGATGGAAGTGAATGCCCGATCGAGGATGTCTCTGAGGCGAGGAGGGTGCAGATGTACATACTGGGACGCCAGAAAACGACCAGCGAAGGTCAGAGGATATTTCCTAATGCTGCGATGGAACAACTGGCTAACCAAATTGTAAGTATTTGAAAGTAGCTGTTAAATAATTTACTTATATACTCAAGTGTTTGTTGATCTTAAATTTAGTGTTAACTTCTTTGAAAATTGGACAGTACGAAGCGGCACAGAGAGGAGAAGTAGACTTACACGCTCCTCCTTCTCAAGACGACACGCTCAATCAAATGCTTGGGAAGAAGGATCACCCGGGGCGTGTTAGAGGATTTGGGGGAGAAGTACGTCAGAAGAACGTATTCCCGCCATCTGCTAGGAAGGGTCAGATGAGTGCTGCTGAAGTCGAGGCGATGGTAGAGCGTAAGTTCACTGCTGAGCGCCAAGCTAATGACGAGAAACAGGCTGCTGAGCGCCGGGCTATCGAGGAGAGGCTGCAGGAAGCGTTGAATGCGATTGCACATGCGACTACTCAGCAGCAGCAGCTAGATCCTCCTCGACTATCTTCCTCGTCTAGTTGTGCTCCGGCCGCTGACCCGTACCCGTTTGCCAACATCCAGGTTAACTTTGTTTAACTATTTTTCTCCTAAAATAAAGTTATTTAAATAGTATTAGATTGGACTCACTTATTTATTTCACGTATTATCTCTTTATTAAAGGAGCAAAAAAAATGTCGTCTCCAAATACCATTAGACGGGCACCCTGTAGATGCGGCCTACGGGACGGTGTTGCCATCAAGTCCACTCACGCTCATCAGTTCGTACGTCTACCCCCATTCTACGCGCGTGTGACCTTGGACCTGATAGTTGATGGATTTGAGCATGCATACCTTCCGATGGCGTTTGACAACAAATGCACGCTGATCGAAGCGAAGGGAGACATATTGCCCTGGCCAGCATGTTATTGTTGTCACCGATGAGGTAAGACTGTTGACAACCATTTAGTATCTAATAAAATGCATTATTAGCATTAAGTATCTAATCTAATCTATTATAGATCCCTGAGCTTCCTCGCTGCGTAACCCGGCCCAGACCAGACTAGAAGAGACCAGCGCGCCGGCGAATCCTGAGATCCCTGAGCTTCCTCGCCGCGTATCCGGCCCAGAGAAGAAGAGATCTGCGCGCCGGCGAATCCTGTCAAAAGTACAAGGGTATTTCTAGATAATTGTTTAATGTTACTATAATAATCAATTAGTAATTATCTTTACATTGATGCTTTACTGTTTGTGTGAAGGGTAAGAATCCAGTGAGTCGGGGTGCGAAAGGTAAGAATCCAGCGCCCGTCCGGGGTCGCACCAGGACTTCTGAGGCGCCTAAAAATAAGCTCACACTGCCACAAAAACTTGTTAATGTTTTGGGGCCCAAGCAGATGAATCTCTACGACAAGATCATGTTGAAGTCATCTCAAACTAACAACTTCATGATGACGCTTCCAAAGTCGATGTTTCACTACGAAGAAGATATGATGACGACAATCAACTTTGAGGACATCAGAGAGATGATGTGTGGAGATTATCTGAACATTAACATTATTCAAGCTTATCTAAAGTAAGTGTTCTTTCCTCATACTGTAAAAACATATAGAATAAGTATCTATGAAGTTGCATTGGCTAACTTTTTATAGTACATGTGATATAATAGATGTCTGCTTGAGAGATGTGCTGAGAAGGACATGACCTCCATTACTGCGGTGTGCCCGGAGCGTTTATCGTACGACTCAGTCACTAGGGACCCGGGGAGGTTTTGTGAATACATGATTCATTGCTTCAATGTTGTTGATCAACAGAATAAATTATTCATTCTAATGCCGTATCACCAAACGTGAGTTCTAATAAAATTACATACTAATTAGCTAACTTTTTTACCTTCATTTCTCATTTCATTTTGTATTTGACATTGTAGCCACCACTGGGCTTTGTTTATATTCTGCGCTGCCACGCTACTCTGCTCGTTCTAGATCCACGGGCAGTGGACAGAATTCAACACTGAAGACTTAATCAAAGAGTAAGTTTTTATTACTATTTAATTGTTTGTAAGTTTTTTGAACCAAAATTAATGTACTTGTTCATTTTGCTAAACGCTTTTGTTAATATATGTAACAGTTGTTACAAAAAAACCCCTCAGGGAGAGTTTGGTGATTTGACCGTCAATTACATCAAGGTTTGGTAATTCATGTATTTCATTCGTGCTGCTATTATCTTTGTACAATTGTTTTACATTTGTGAATTTTGGTGTTAGTGCCCTACCCAAAGGATTCTAAGAGTTGCGGGTACTACGTGATGCGGTATATGTACGAGTTCTGCGGGTACTTCCCAAGTTTTAAGAATGATATTGACAAGGTAATACGAACGCTGTCTTGTATTTAATTCTTTCGGCAGATTTTTTGTGTCTTTATCTTAATCTCATATGGTTCCATTCCTTTTCTTGTTGCAGATTAAAGAGCATTATGCCAGATTCAAGACTTATGCTCCTGCCGACTTGTTGCATGTCAGAGAGAGCATGGCAGCCATGTTTATGAGAATGGAGTGGTAGACTAGCTAGCTCTGATGCTGTAACATATATTTTTTGTTAGTTGCTGCTCTGATTCTGTTAGTTGCTGCTGCAACAGATTATATTGTGTAACAAATTATATTTTTTGTTAGTTGCTCTGATTCTGTTTGTAATGAATTATGCTAGCTGCTGCTGTAACAGATTCTAGCTGTTGTATTGAATGTTTCTGTTGCAATTGTGCGCAGAAATGAATTTGCAATTGTTATCTCTGTTGCAATTGTGTAACAGATTGAATATGTTACAGATTTTCGATCTGGTGATTTATTAGATGTTATCTCTGTTGCAATTGTGTAACAGATTGAATATGTTACAGATTTTCGATCTGGTGCTTTATTAGATGTTATCTCTGTTGCAATTGTGCGCAAAGAATGAATTTGTGTTGTTGGTATTTGATTCAGGGGGTTCAATTGTGCAGTTTCTGCCCTCTGTTGCTTATCTGTTACAATTTGTCTCTGTTGCAATTGTGTAGATTTGAAAAAAAAATAATATAATAAAAAAAATTACACTTTAGATTACGGTTCTAACAATAACCGTAATCTAAAGTCCTTTGGGCGCGCGCGCCAAAAGACTTTAGATGACGGTTATTGCCAAAACCGTCATCTAAAGTGTCGACTTTACATTACGGTTACTTGTAAAACCGTGATCTAAAGTCCTTTGGTTCGCGCGCGCTAAAGGACTTTAGATCACGGTTTTACAAATAACCGTAATGTAAAGTCAATGACACGCGGGCCGGAAAAGGGACTTTAATTACGGTTTTAAACCGTAATTAAAGAAACGCCATCTTTATTGACGCCCGCGTAGATTACGGTCCAGAACCGTAATTATACACGGTTTTGGACCGTAATTAATGGGTCGCGTTCCACCAGTGCATCCCAATACACCAATACTCCATCAAACATCAATACTAATACTCATACACAACATACTTGGCTCCAAGGCCTACAATTCACATACTAATTCACAAATACTCAATCTTCCAATACTACAATACCAATACAAGATTTTGGGTTCTTTAGTTAGTTGCCCATTCCCATAGTCTAATGCATTAAATTAACATTAGTAAAGAGCTCTTACCTTGAGCTTATAATTCCTTCATTCCCTTTTCAATTCTCTTCTTCCTTTCTTCCTTGCCCAAATCGGCCACATTGGGAATGGAGTTGCCAAACTCCATTCCCATCACCCAAAGCACACAAAATATGTGTAATTAACATACTAACCCCTTAATTAATGCTAGTTCATAAAGATGTTTAGAACAAGATTTCTAGGGTTTACCTTTGGAGTGTCTTAGGAGGGATTTTAGCCCTTGGTTCAAGAAGGTGTTCTCATCACCATTGGAGGGTTGAAGCAAAACCCCAAAACAAGAGGAAAACAAGGTAAGAGAGAGAGACAAAAATCGGCCATACTAAGGAGATGGAGAAAAGTGAGGTCTTTCATGGAGATTTTTACCTTGTTGGAAAGAGGAGACTCCAAGCTCCATAATGGTGTGCTTTTCTCTTCAAATGGGGAAGACCCATGTAGATGAAGTTGCTCATTTTCGGATTTTGAAAAGAGAGAAGTGTAGAGTGATGATGGGGATTACAAATATGTAATTATTTTTGTGATTGGAGCTCAAATGAGGGGTAGAGCATGGGAGAGAAGTGAGAGTTTCCATTGGAGCTTCTTGAAGCTCTCCGAAATCGCCCAACAGAGGGAGAAGAGAGAGAAATCGGTGGAGGGGGAAGAGGAAGAGAGAAGTGAGTGAAATGTGAGAGTGAGGTGAGAGGGAAGGGAATAAAGTAGTTTCTACTTTATTACTTTTTGCTTTTGCTCTCTTATTTACTTAGCTAGTTACATGTGTGTGAGAGGGGTTAATTTAACCCATTAAAAACCGGCCCCCCTACAGTTACACTAGTTGGAGCGTTTTCGTCTTTTACAGAAAACGCTCGTTATTTTACCCGGTTTAGGTACTATTCACTAACCGGGCTCGTTTTCCGGAATTTTCTTGCTTAATTATTTTTATTGGTTATTAAGCTTCCATAAATGCTTAATAATATTTATTTAATGACTTATAATTTTTACGGGTTCGTTTGACCACTTAAAATCACGTTTTCGGGTTTTCTTGAAAAACGTGCGTTAACGCTCTATTAGCGTTTTAATACATTATTTGGATCCGTTTTCTTCGGGAGTCGTTCCCATATAATATTTAGGCCTTGTTAAGCCTTTAGAATCCATATATTACGCTACCCGAGGTCTCATACCTCCTATGGTTATTTAACGCTTATTTAGCGTTTTCCGCTTTTAAGCGTTTCTTTATTTCTTTAGGATTTATTTTTTTCCTCCCCAATATTACTTAAGTGTTATTAGGCTCTTAAATACGGATTAGGATAATTTAATCACCATATTTAAGGTCGGGGTATTTCACAGAGCAAGTGCCCAAGTGAATCCATTTTAAGAAACTAATAAAAAGTAGGTGTTTAGATGTTACCATCGATTTTCTGAAGGAGCTTTCCGACTTTCTTTTTGCATCCTTGGCACTCTACGTTCACCCGAGGTACACAAGTCTATCAACAGCGCAACCAACAGACAAAAACAGGGGATTAGCAACCAACAACCTAACATTAACCTTACAAGCGAGACATCAGAAAAGAGCTAGCTAGCTAGCTACTAGTAAAAGAGTAATTAGATGGCAAGAGTTACTTGGGAATTCAACAAATCTTGTTTACTCATCATACACCAACTAAGAGGAAGAAAATATATATAATCGCTCTTTGCTAATTAGACTCAGAAACAAAAATGAAGGAGATCTGGGTATATATATATATATATATATGTATAGGAAATAGCAGTTGTAGTTCAAAGTTCTGAACACAGAAGAGAAGCTAGAAAACAAGCGCATAGACTTGGGTATATATATATAGGAGATCTGGGTATAAATATATATATATATGATTGCTTTACTTCTTTAAATATGTCAGTTGCTCCCTTTCCTACGATACCAATTTTACGAGTGGGCAACCAGCAGTCCTGGGCATAAAATGTAGGCATTAAGCATTACCAGATCAGTTAGCAACACAAAGAAGCGCATAACAGGATAGACAATCACTGCCGAATTTAGTAGCAGCTACATCCAATAAATTCAGAAAGAAACCAACACATAAAAAAGAACATTAATTATTGTAATAAAAATACAAATATAGATAACTATAAATTCAGAGCTAATGAAGATATCACAGTTATGTATAGAGCTCAAAATACAAATACCTGAATGCTGCATTCTAAGTTATGAAGACGTGAATGTCACTACAGATAGAAACCAACACATAAAAAGATATCATTAAACTATAATATCAAGAAGATGTAACAGTAAAATGAAACCATTAAAAATACTGAAAAAGGGCAGCATAAAACCAGATTGTTGTTTACATCAATGTTCTTCACAAGACACTTTATAAGCTTTACCTGAAAAAGAGCATAACAATCATCACCAATCTACTTCGTCCAACAAAGTTAAATAAATACATAACCATTATCAACTATCACAATAATGATCATTTTCTTTAAAAATTATGAAGCTCACATCAATACAGTAGCTTATAAAGCCTTTCACCTTTCTCTTCACTTGGTAACAATAATGACCACTGAAAAGTACATGAAAATTTAAGGTAAATCTCATGTATGAGCATTGTTTGTGTGGTATAGAGAGACTAAAATCAGCAAAATGTAGCCAAAAGAAGAACATACAGTCCAGAAGATAACCCACTTAAAGTAGAAGCACGAAAATCCAGTCAAACATTTTTCATACCGTAAAGTAAATATATTACAGAAGATAATTCTCACCTTGTAGTCCAACAACAATAGTCAGGACAGAATCAAAGCAATAATAGAGAGGTTATTTAAAAATGAATATATAGTTTGCTACCTGTTTCTGTTGGCGTATGAAGTCATCATTGACTCCACATAAGCATCAATCATCTCCTCTGTAAATGGTACTCTCCTCTGTAAATGAAGTCATCATTGGCGAAACCCTACAGAAAAACCAAGTGTGATCATCTCCACTTCTGGTAAACGTAACACTAATAACTGCTATGCTATGATTAAAGGATAGTACAAAGAGTACTCACAGTGTACGTAAAGGTGCTCAAGGATGCTTGTGCGTCAAAGACAAAACTGAGAGTGTATAATTAAGTGCAACTGAGAGTTCAGATTTGTGTATATATATGTCAGTAAACATAAATATAGTAAGAAAAGAATTATTAAGAAAACATCTACGTGAATAGCAATAGTACCTGAATTTCCCAAAACATCTACCAAAAAAACCTCTTACAGAAAGGAATTATTAATAAACTACCATCCCTTTAGAATCTTGAAAGATAAATTGATGCTAAGTTGCCGGCATATGTTTCAGTAGGATTGGTGTATTAAATGATCTTTGTACGTAGATTGGATAATTTAATGTCTTTAAATCGTGTTGATTGTTCCTTCTTTTGCTAGAATTCTGAAACTGGAAAGGGGACAACCAAAAAGTATACATCAAGATGAAATTATACAGACTAATCATAGATAAGCACCAAATAATTATTTACATCTTCAAACTTCAGTTCATTAAGGAAGGAATGGAAAGAACAAGTTCACCCACCTTGGAGGCGGAGTATGATATGCAGGTCACCAAAAACATGAGTAATGTGCAAAAAACTATTTCACCCACCTTAATAAATGTGGTTGATTTTATTTTCACCCTTGGTGGGTCCTCAACTATGAGGAAAGTTTTATTCTAACAGTATGCAACTTGGAAGTCACTCAGAAACCTAAATTATATTTCTATTTAATCGGCTTCCGCTCGATCTCTATTGCTGTTCTTTTGTAGTTCTGTGCAAACTGCACTTGTTTAGCGATAAGTGATAGAGCATTATGCTTTCTTTGATTATCACGACTTTGGTTATCATAACATTAACATATGGGCTCTGTAGACGGTTGATATCAAAGAGCAGCATCAGCAAACTCCCACCAGGCTCAATGGGTTGGCCGTTGATTGGAGAAACTTTTCAGTTCTTCAAATCAGATGATTCTGGGGATATCCATCCATTTGTCAAAGAGAGAATGCAAAGGTTAGAATGTATACATACATACATACATACACAGATTTTACAAGATATATAGTGAGATACTCATAAATCTCATATATGTGGTACTTTTTAGATCATGTTACATTTTGTCAGATCCTCTCAATCCGGTAATTGTCTTATATCTACACATCAACTTGTTTGGTGGCTTAATTTTTTATGATCTCATATTTCAAGTATGCGTGCAGGTATGGTCCTATATTCAGAACCAACTTTCTCCTAACACCTATGACAGTTTCTGCTGATCCAGAATTCAACAATTTACTCTTTCAACAAGAAGGAGAACTTGTTGAAAGCTGGTACCCTACTTCTTTTCTGAAGATTATTGGTGAGGAGATGCCGTCCAAGATACACGGTCTGTTGTTCAAATTTGTTAAAAACATGGTACTTACATTATTTGGGATTGAAAACTTGAAAACAATGGTGTCGGAAGTGGAGAAAGCTGTGGTTGTAGAGTTGGAGAGATGGGTGAATCTAGAAAGTACTGTTGAACTACGAGATGGAACTTCTAGAGTAAGGCAGTACTTATATATTAATAGTAACTTGGTTTGATTTATTGATGAATCGAAGTGATTTAGAATTCACATTGTGTTAATTTGTGCAGATGATTTTTGGTCTCACTGCTAAGAAAATTATAAGTCATGAACCTGAGAAATCATCATCAGAGAATCTTAGAGCTTATTTTGACTCTTTTATATCCGGGTTACTTTGTTTCCCTGTATACTTTCCTGGGACAACTTTCTATAAATGCATACAGGTATGTATACAATCTATAAGCAAATTACTACATATATATAAATGGATTATATTGAGTTGTATATATTCTCCACAGGGGAAGAGAAAAGCAATGCATTTACTGAAGAGAATGTTGAAAGAGAGAAAAGCAGCACCCAGAGAACAAATCCAAGATTTCTTTGATTATGTCCTTGTAGAATTATCAAGAGAAGGAACACAGCTCACAGAGACAATAGCATTGGACTTAATATTTCTACTTCTTTTTGCAAGCTATGAAACGACTTCACTTGCGATGACTCAAGCCACTAAATTTCTAACTGATCATCCTTTGGTGTTACAAAAACTAACGGTTTTTAATTTCCTGACCCTAGCTTTTGTACATCTAATTAATTTCTGCATATTAATTCTTATGATTTTTTATTATTAATATGTGGCATTTGACAGGAAGAACACGACGGTATCTTACAACGTCGGAAGAAAAATAATAATGGTGGTGTTGATTCTGGACTCACTTGGGAGGAATACAAATCCATGACATATACTTTTCAAGTATGTATATATTAATGTTACTCTTTTTTATTTTACATAAGCAATTAATTGACTTCATCAAAACAATTGCAGGTTATGAATGAAACATATCGAATAGGAAATATAGCTCCGGTAATATTCAGAAAAGTGCTGAAAGATTTCGACTTTAAAGGTATCCATCAATCTGTTATATACTTCGAATTAATTAACTCCATATATCATATAATAATTCGTAATAAATAAATATAATTGCAGGTAATACAATTCCACAAGGTGAGTTTATAATGATATCTATGTCAGCATCACACTTGAATCCTACCATATATGAAAATCCTAAGGAGTTCAATCCATCACGATGGGAGGTATACCTACTTACGCAATGAAATTTTTAATACATTCATTTCATATTATATTTATCTCAAGCAGTTTCAAATCGATTATATATACCTACAAAAATAATAATACTATCTAGTCATCATCATCATCATCATTATCATCATACAACAGGTGACAAACAATCTCAATACTTTAACTAAGAATTTCATGCCATTTGGTGGAGGCATGAGACTTTGTGTTGGGGCAGAATTCAGCAAGATAAATGGCTATATATCTTCATCACTTGGTCACAAAATACAGGTAATAAATATCTTTCGTGATTTTTCTATAAAAATGAAGATTAAAACCAAAAATAATATATATCTTGCAATCAATCTGGTGTTTAGGTGGACCGCAATTCGAGGAGGGCATGTGATCCGGTCTCCAGGGATGAGGTTCCCGGATGGTTTCCATATTAAACTTTATGGGAGAGAGTCGACCAAGGAAAAGGATATGCCAGCATTCACCACCACTTGTTCCCATTAGTCAAATGAGTACATAAATCCAAACTTTCAATAAGTGTGATGATGGTCATAAGATTTTATTTGTCACTAAAATAATTGAATACTTTTACTCCTCGCTGTAAGACTTCCACTTTGTTTTCTAGAAAATACGAGCCACATATGTTGTTTTGCGGTTGTTTGAATTTTGGTTGTTTTAGAACTGTTTTATATGTAAGAGTATATTATTGAAGGACGTGAGTATATACATGATCCACTCATTTATGTCCAAATATGCTATTAAATATGTCAAAGTTGAACGAAGCCTCATGTTTAAGAACAACTAACCCTAAAAATATTCCCTCCAAAGTGGCTGATAAAAATTGGTGCCAGCCATCTTAAATAATTCCCTCCAAAAGTGGCTGATAAAAATTGGGTCACGGTCTGAAACGATAGAGCGGGGAAGCATGCAAGCGGACCACTTCTTGTGCAAAGAGTGATGCCACATCTTTAGCGTATAGGGGTGACGAAGGGAAGAAATGCACAAACTTGGTCAGTCTATCAACTACCACCAGAACGTTTCCACTCCTTGAACTCTTGGTAACAGATATGAAGTCCATACTAAATCTTCCATACACGTTCGGGAATTGGCAAGGGTTCAGTAAACCCGCTGGAATAGCGTGTTTTATTTGTTTCGCAAGCAAGTTCACAAGAAGCCACAAATTCTTTGATCCGTTTTCTCATTCCATGCCAAAAGAAACTCCAGACAACATTTGTAAGTTTTAAGGTAACCAGAATGGCCACCTAAAGGGAACAGTGATACTCAGCGAGTAAGGTTGGAATCAGTTGGACTGAGCACAAATCACAACCTTCCGTTGTAGAACAACCTCCCCCGCGCAAACTCGTAACCAGTGTGAGAAACTGGATCCACAACAAATCCTTTACCAGCCTTCTCAATCTGTCATCAGCCTTAACTCCCCATCAAGTCTTTCCAACCATCGAAGACTACTGTTGAAAGAGAGGTAAGCTGTGGGATGCCTTCCACGCGCGAGAGAGCATCAGCAGCTACATTCTCCTTCCCTGGTCTGTATTTGATTTCAAAGGTCGAAACCGAGCAATCTCAACACCCACTTGTACTGATCATTCGTCATAAGACGTTGTTCCCACAGTAGCGTAGACTTTGATGGTCAGTGTGGATGATGAAGTGTCACCCACAAATAATGGCGCCATTTCTACACGGAGAAGACTAGTGCCATAAGCTCCTTTTGTTGACAGACTAGTAAAGCACGATCAGAGTGGTTGGCTGAGAAATATAAAGGTCTCCATTCTGCATTAAGACTGCACCCAACCCCTGCCCGACGTCCGTTTCTAACTCAAAAGGAGAGAAAATCTGGAACTGCCAAAATCGCCAAAGATAAGGCTCGTTTCAGACCATCGAAGGCAACACGAGCTGCTTCTGACCACTCAAATGAATCCTTCTTTAATAACGAGGTCAGCGGGCAAGCCAAAGCCCCATAATTGTTTACAAACCGTCGGTAATACCCGGAAAGGCCAAGGAAGGAGCGTAACTCTTTTACTGTCTTCGGAACAGGCCGAATTTATAGCATGATTTTGGACGGATCAGCTTTCCACTCCAGCTTGGGAGCCAATATGCCCTAAATACTCCAACTTCCGTTGCCCAAAACTGCACTTTTTCAGCTTGACCTTCAGCTTATTCACGCGAAGGGCTTCGAAGACAGACCGTAAGTGTTGAAGCATTGCAGATGCTCCGCCGTAGATGCACTATAAATTAAGATATCATCAAAGAACACCAACAAACTTGCGCAGATACGACTTGAATATGTGGTTCATAAGGGACTGAAATGTCGCTGGGCTTTTCGTAACCCGAAGGGCATAACGAGGAATTTGTAGTGTCCCTCATGATACGAAAGGCTGTCTTGGGAATGTCTTCATCAAGATTCGAATTTGATGATACCCCGAAGTCAAATCTAACTTAGAGAAGACTTGTGCCCCTTGCAATTCATCCAGAAGCTCATCAATGGTGGGGTAAAGGAACTTATCTGGAATGGTAATCTCGTGAGCGCTCTGTAATCCACGCAGAACCGCCACTCCCACTTTTCTTCTTCACTAATAAAACTGGACCTAGAGTATGGACTCATGCTCGGTCTGATGATACCCGACTGTTGCAGCTCATGAACTATTCTTTCAATCTCATTTTTCTGATAATAAGGGTACCGTAGGGTCTAATATTGGCGGCGGCGCATCTGGTTTCAAGGGAATCCGATGGTCATGAAAGCGGTCGGGTGGAGGTTTAGTAAGGGGTTCGACACCTCACTGTATTCGTCAACAGAGACTTAATAAGTCTGTCCAGAGCAGGATCCTCGTGCTGTTCAATCACTTCTGGTGCGGGGCCTTCAAGAGCAAGCAGCACCAGTTATGTTCAGGGTCAACCGCGCTTTTGGAAACAGTCTTCCAGTTAGCCTCAACCACTAAAAAAGTCGGGTCCCCACAGAGATGAATCACTCGTTGTTCCACCAGAAATGAATAGCCTTCTTCCCAATTATGGAGGTGTCCCCTAATTGCTCCAACCAGTCCAGGCCAGGATCATGTCCACTCCCGTGATACTGAAAGGAGAAGATCAAGGTGGAATGTTGCCTGATGTAGACAAAGTTCAGGTTTTTGCAGATCCCTTGGCGTTGGATGATATCACCGTGCCAATAGTGACATTGAATTGTACTGTGTTATCAATAGGTAAATTTAAGCGTTTAACCAGGTCTTCTTGAATAAAATAATGTTGTGACCCCACTGTCCACCAATATTAAAACTATCTCATTCTCCCAATAAGCCCACCAGTTCATCGTTCTTCCGACGGTATTCCTAGAAGTGAGAGACGGGAAAGTTCTACCTGGCAAAGCTCCGCTTCTTGGCTACCAGAAGAATCCTCCACAGAGGAGAGATGACGAACGCCTCTTCACCACCAGCGCCATTGTTTGGTGAGGAGGAGTTGGAGTCCGGCGACCTTGCAACGGTGCCCTGGCTCCACTTGTCGCCGCAGCGATAGCAAAGCCCAAGAGAAACGTGACGCTGCATCTCCGACTCAGGAACCTTGCGGAAAGTTGAGCGACCAAACGGGCAGTTCCTGTGGATGCGCCAGAGGACCGGATGTCCGCTGGGAGAACTGGTGGAACGGTGGAACGAGCTTTTAATTACGGTCCAAAACCGTGTTACATTACGGTTCTGGACCGTAATCTACGCGGGCGTCAATAAAGATGGCGACGTCTTTAATTACGGTTTTAAACCGTAATTAATGGCCCTTTTCCGGCCCGCGTGTCATTGACTTTACATTACGGTTATTTGTAAAACCGTGATCTAAAGTCCTTTGGCGCGCGCGAACCAAAGGACTTTAGATCACGGTTTTACAAATAACCGTAATGTAAAGTCGACACTTTAGATTACGGTTCTAACAATAACCGTAATCTAAAGTGTTTTGGCGCGCGCGCCCAAAGGACTTTAGATTACGGTTATTGTTAGAACCGTAATCTAAAGTGTAATTTTTTTTTATTATTTTTTTTTTTTACAAATCTACACAATTGCAACAGAGACAGAATTGTAACAGATAAGCAACAGAGGGCAGAAACTGCACAATTGAACCACCTGAATCAAATACCAACAACACAAATTCATTCTAATAAAGCACCAGATCGAAAATCTGTAACATATTCAATCTGTTACACAATTGCAACAGAGATAACATCTAATAAAGCACCAGATCGAAAATCTGTAACATATTCAATCTGTTACACAATTGCAACAGAGATAACAATTGCAAATTCATTTCTGCGCACAATTGCAACAGAAATATTCAATACAACAGCTAGAATCTGTTACAGCAGCAGCTAGCATAATTCATTACAAACAGAATCAGAGCAACTAACAAAAAATATAATCTGTTACACAATATAATCTGTTGCAGCAGCAACTAACAGAATCAGAGCAGCAACTAAAAAAAAATATATGTTACAGCAGCAGCTAGCTAGTCTACCACTCCATTCTCATAAACATGGCTGCCATGCTCTCTCTGACATGCAACAAGTCGGCAGGAGCATAAGTCTTGAATCTGGCATAATGCTCTTTAATCTGCAACAAGAAAAGGAATGGAACACATAATGAGATTAAGATAAAGACACAAAAAATCTGCCGAAAGAATTAAATACAAGACAGCGTTCGTATTACCTTGTCAATATCATTCTTAAAACTTGGGAAGTACCCGCAGAACTCGTACATATACCGCATCACGTAGTACCCGCAACTCTTAGAATCCTTTTGGGTAGGGCACTAAATCACCAAAATTCACAAATGTAAAACAATTGTACAAAGATAATAGCAGCACGAATGAAATACATGAATTACCAAACCTTGATGTAATCGACGGTCAAATCACCAAACTCTCCCTGAGGGGTTTTTTTGTAACAACTGTTACATATATTAACAAAAGCGTTTAGCAAAATGAACAAGTACATTAATTTTGGTTCAAAAAACTTACAAACAATTAAATAGTAATAAAAACTTACTCTTTGATTAAGTCTTCAGTGTTGAATTCTTTCCACTGCCCTAGTGGATCTAGAACAGCAGAGTAGCGGTGGCAGCGCAGAATATAAACAAAGCCCAGTGGTGGCTACAATGTCAAATACAAAATGAAATGAGAAATGAAGGTAACAAAGTTAGCTAATTAGTATGTAATTTTATATTAGAACTCACGTTTGGTGATACGGCATTAGAATGAATAATTTATTCTGTTGTCAACAACATTGAAGACATGAATCATGTAGTTACAAAACCTCCCAGGGTCCCTAGTGACATTGTCGTACGATAAACGCTCCGGGCACACCGCAGTAACGCATGTCATGTCCTTCTCAACACATCTCTCAAGCAGACATCTATTATATCACATGTACTATAAAAAGTTAGCCAATGCAACTTCATAGATACTTATTCTATATGTTTTTACAGTATGAGGAAAGAACACTTACTTTAGATAAGCTTGAATAATGTTAATGTTCAGATAATCTCCACACATCATCTCTCTGATGTCCTCAAAGTTGATTGCCGTCATCATATCTTCTTCGTAGTGAAACATCGACTTTGGAAGCGTCATCATGAAGTTGTTAGTTTGAGATGACTTCACCATGATCTTGTCGTAGAGATTCATCTGCTTGGCCCCCAAAACATTAACAAGTTTTTGTGGCAGTGCGAGCTTATTTTTAGGCGCCTCAGAAGTCCTGGTGCGACCCCGGACGGGCGCTGGATTCTTACCTTTCGCACCCCGACTCACTGGATTCTTACCCTTCACACACAAACAAAAAGCATAAATGTAAAGATAATTACTAATTGATTATTATAGTAACATTAAACATTTATCTAGAACATACCCTTCTGGCAGGATTCGTCGGCGCGCTGATCTCTTCTTCTCTGGGCCGGGATACGCGGCGAGGAACCTCAGGGATCTCAGGATTCGCCGGCGCGCTGGTCTCTTCTAGTCTGGGCCGGGTTACGCGGCGAGGAAGCTCAGGGATCTATAATAGATTAGATTAGACACTTAATGCTAAATAATGCATTTTATTAGATACTAAATGGTTGTCAAACAGTCTTACCTCATCGGTGACAACAATATAACATGCTGGCCAGGGCAATATGTCTCCCTTCGCTTCGATCAGCGTGCATTTGTTGTCAATCGCCATCGGAAGGTATGCATGCTCAAATCCATCAACTATCAGGTCCAAGGTCACACGCGCGTAGAATGGGGGTAGACGTACGAAACTGATGAGCGTGAGTGGACCTGATGGCAACACCGTCCCGTAGGCCGCATCTACAGGGTGCCCGTCTAATGGTATTTGGAGACGACATTTTTTTTGCTCCTTTAATAAACAGAGATAATACGTGAAATAAATAAGTGAGTCCAATCTAATACTATTTAAATAACTTTATTTTAGAAGAAAAATAGTTAAACAAAGTTAACCTGGATGTTGGCAAACGGGTACGGGTCAGCGGCCGGAGCACAACTAGACGAGGAAGACATTCGAGGAGGATCTAGCTGCTGCTGCTGAGTAGTCGCATGTGCAATCGCATTCAACGCTTCCTGCAGCCTCTCCTCGATAGCCCGGCGCTCAGCAGCATGTTTCTCGTCATTAGCTTGGCGCTCAGCAGCGAACTTACGCTCTACCACCATCGCCTCGACTTCAGCAGCACTCATCTGACCCTTCCTAGCAGATGGCGGGAATACGTTCTTCTGACGTACTTCTCCCCCAAATCCTCTAACACGCCCCGGGTGATCCTTCTTCCCAAGCATTTGATTCAGCGCGTCGTCTTGAGAAGGAGGAGCGTGTAAGTCCACTTCTCCTCTCTGTGCCGCATCGTACTGTCCAATTTTCAAAGAAGTTAATGACGAGATTTAAGATCAACAAACACTTGAGTATATAAGTAAATTATTCAACAGCTACTTTCAAATACTTACAATTTGGTTTGCCAGTTGTTCCATCGCAGCATTAGGAAATATCCTCTGACCTTCGCTGGTCGTTTTCTGGCGTCCCAGTATGTACATCTGCACCCTCCTCGCCTCAGAGACATCCTCGATCGGGCATTCACTTCCATCCTCGTTCCTCCGTGTCAGCAAACCAGCTTCTTTCCATCCCTCGAGGCTGCCCACATATCCCCTTCGTCCCATGGTGTGGGGGTAGAGATTAGCTTCACGGTTTTGTCGTGCTTGTTCTTGTACTTGCTGTTAAGAAAGTACAACAGGAAATTAATTAGAAAATCAGGGATAAAGCATTATGAGCATTAATTAAGAAAAGAGTACACACAAACATACCCTGAACTCGGGGGTGGCGTGCCGCTCAACGAACTCCTTCCACTCCTCTTCAGTTATCATGCCATTGTATACAACATACGGCGGAGGCTCACGTGGGGGCACCCTGTTGATCCAATGCTCAACCAAGTAGTGGCGGAATGATTTAGCTTTGCCGGCCACCAAAGAAAGAACGGTCTTCTTCACTTCTTCTGGGATCTTGTACCGTTCTTGCACCTTCTTCCAGATGGTCTCCTTTACTTTTTCCGGGACTTGTTTCCATGTGTGGTTGATGCAGCAATGTGATCTGGCCAGAGTCCCTAGCATACTAGCGAACTCTGACCTGCTGCCCCCACCATACCTCCCATACTGGTCCCACAGAAGACTAATCTGATCCGGTTTCTGCAGTTTCAACCCACGGGTCGGACCTCTACCTCTGGGTCTCTGAGTAGCACTCGTAGAAGGTGCACTCATGGAAGGGCCAACAGCAGCAGCGGCAGATGTGGATGGGGCAACAGCAGCAGCGGCAGATGTAGATGGGACCGGTACCATTTGCTGCTCATTTTCCTCCTCCTCACGACAAAATAAATCGAACTCTTCATCAGCCATGTCCTGATCAGCCATGCCTGCAAGGATTGAAATACAATTTGAATTAAATTAAGCATTTCATAATGGTCATAAACAAGCAATAAATAAAAGAGTGTTAATTTCATATAAATTTTTATAGTAATAACTTACATACACCATTATCTCTCAACCCACATTCCCTCGTTATGGTCTGATCGTATATACTCACGATGACCTGTGACCTCAGCCTCTTCCAATGAAATAGGAACAGTTGGAGGTTCATCTTCTGCATCATACTCATCCTCATCAACCACACCATCCACACCAACTATTCCTCTTCTCCCTTTAAGCACAACAGACCATCTAGGATTACAGGGATCAGTTACATAAAATATCTGCTTAACCTTCGTCCCAACAACGAATGGCTCAACCGTGGGAGTAGCTCTAGACAGATCAACCAGTTTCATACCATGCTCCTCCTCACGGTAGCCATGATTGTTGTTAACCCAGTTACAGCGGAAAACACACATTTCGTAGCTGTTGTAGTCCAATACCCAGATGTCTTGTATAACACCGAAATATGATTGTTGTACCGAGACAGGACTATGACCCACGACACCGATGTCATATAAGTTTTGATAAGCTTCAAGCTCTACACCACTGTTTTGATTCGTTGACTTCTGATCCTGACGTTCTGTGAAAAAGGTGAATCCGTTGACATCGTACCCCTCATAAGAAATTACATCCAGATTTGGTCCAAATGCAACTACTTTAATCAGTTCAGGCACATTCGTGGACTGATCGGACAACACTCTCTCTTTGAACCATCGGACAAATGTCCTATTCTGCTCATTTTGTAGTCTAACGTCACTCATGTTTGGATATTGTGCTCTTAAAACACACAAGTGTTCATCAAAGTATGGTTCAACATCTTCAAGATGACTTAGCACAACTAAATGAGCTTTGTTAAGAGTGTCTATGTCAATTCTTTTCAGTTTCCTTCCAACCGTGCCAACACCCTTCAATCTGCCCTCGTGTCTAGAACGTGGAAGTCCAATGGTATCGACACCTTCTAGGTAATTGGTGCAGAAGTCTACAACTTCCTCTGTGATAGTGCCCTCTATAATACTACCCTCTGGGTGACGACGGTTCTTCATTTTCTTCTTCAGGACACCCATGTACCTTTCGAACGGATACATGTAGCGAAGGTACAAAGGACCACACATCAGAATCTCTCTTACAAGATGCACGAGGAGATGTATCATTATGTCGAAGAACGATGGAGGAAAATACATCTCCAGCTGGCACATTGTCACAATAAGATCCTTTTGTAATTTAGACAGAGTGTCCACATCAAGAACCTTAGACGAAATGGATTTGAGGAAGACACTGACGTTTGTGATTGTGTGTCTGACAGCATCCGGCAAGATCCCACGTAGTGCAATTGGCAAAAATTCTTGAAGTAGGACATGATAATCGTGAGATTTCATTCCTACTAATTTGAAATCTGTCATGGACACTAGGTTTCTTATGTTTGAGGAGTAACCTGATGGTACCTTGATGTTGTAAAGGGTACTGCATAGACTATGTTTCTCTTCTTTAGACAGAGTGTGACAGGCAGGAGGCAAGAATGTGCGTTTTCCACGTTCTTGCGGGCCAAGCTCTGTGCGTATGCCCAACTCAATTAAATCTTTTCTTCCTTTCAAATGATCCTTTGTTTCCTTTTATGTTCAAAAGAGTGCTAGTGACACTTTCACCCACGTTCTTCTCGACATGCATCCCATCGATACAATGTCTAACCTCCAGATGCTGCCAGTACTCTAGTTCCCAAAATATTGATTTCTTTTTCCAGACACTTTTTTCACCACTTTTGGTTGGCGGCCCGAAGTTGTTCACAATATTATCCAACTTTTTGTAAATCTCTGTACCTGTCAAAGGCTGGCGCGCCATGCTGTGATCAGTTTTCCCATCGAACTCTTTCGCCATCTTTCGATACTTATGTCCTTTTGGAAGCATTTTTCGGTGGCCCATATACACGGTTTTCCCACTATGTTTCAAGCGAATGCTACAAGTGTTTTCACCACAAATCGGACACGCCAACGCCCCCTTGATTGAATAGCCTGAAAGATTACCATAGGCGGGGAAATCATTGATTGTGCAGTACAACATGGCACGCAAATTGAAGTCCTCTTTACTGAATGAGTCGTAAACCGTAGCCCCTTCATTCCACAAGAGTTGTAGATCCTCTATCAAAGGTTGTAGGAATACGTCAATTTTGTTGCCCGGTTGCTTTGGACCAGATATTAACAAAGACAACAAGATGTGTCTTGGTTTCATGCATAACCATGGCGGTAGATTGTAAATAACTAAAAGCACAGGCCAGGTACTGTGTATGCTACTCAAAGTACCGTAAGGGTTCATCCCATCCGTGCACAAGCCTAGCCTTAGGTTTCTCGGTTCGTTACCAAACTCAGGAAATTTTACGTCTATGTTTCTCCACTGTGGTGCATCAGCGGGATGTCTTAATCTGCCATCCTTTTTCCTGTGAACTGAATGCCACCGAAGATTCTCTGCGTCTTTCTCAATGGAGAACAAACGTCTGAACCTTGGAATGATGGGCAGGTACCACAGTACCTTAGCTGGTGAACCTTTCTTACTACCGCTGATGTGAGTTTGTTGTTTCTTATACCGTGACGCTCCACATGCTGAACAGCTTTCAGCAAATTCATCCGATTTCCAAAACAGCATGCAACCATTTGGACAAGCATGAATTTTCTGGTACCCCATACCCATTGGGCACATCATTTTTTTGGCTGAGTACGTAGTCGTTGGTAAAACGTTGTCCACCGGAAGAACGTATTTCAATAGTTCCAGGAGGTCAGTGAAACTTACGTCGCTCCAGCCATGTTTCGCTTTCAAGTTGAATAGCTTGAGGACGACACTCAACTTGCTTAACTTTGTAGGGTCACACCCGGGGTACAACGGTGTTTTGGATGAATCCAACAAATTTTCATGCTTGTCTGGCGTGTTAGAGTAATGTCGTTCCACATCTTCGAGCATAGTCTCAATGTCATCATCCCAGAAATCTGGCTCAACGTTCCCTGTAACGTCTTCTGGGTCACCAGCAACTGTATCATCTCCAAGTTCTGTTTCTGTGTTTGCCTGACCATTATCCCCTTCGTCAGGCTTAATAACATCGAACGCACTCTGACCATGCCATCGGATTATGTCTTGGAAATCTTTTGTAAAACCGCGGCGGATCAGATGTTCCTTAATTGTTTCAACGCCGCGATATCTCAGATTGTTTTGGCAGTCGATACACGGACAAAATATGTATCCCTTGTCTGTAGGTTTCAGATTGTTCGCCAACACCGTGCATAACTTATCAACTCCTTCTAAAAACTTGTCGTCCAAATTTCCGCTGTAAATCCACGAACGTTCCATCTCCTTCTAGCTATTTATATGAAGGCAGCCATTTCATACCGTCACCCGTGGCAGAGTCTTTACACTTTTGTATCTTATCAACCTAAATCCATCCATGAGTATTAAATCCCACCGGTGAACGTGTTTTTAATATGTAATTTATTGAAAATTTCGGCAGCATCTCCCTACAGTTCTTCAAATGCACGATATTATGATATTAATCAATAATATATGCATTCGAAGAACAATAAAGAGATACTGCTGAAATAATCAATAAAGTACAATTAAAAACACATTCACACCCTAGGTGTGAGATTTAACAATCATGGACAGTCCCGACAGGGACTGCCGAAGATATACCTCTATTAGGTATATCTTGGGCGGATAACTATGTTTGGTAGTTTGTCAAATATTATATGTATATATGTAAATCTTACCTCTGGTAGACGATTAGCCGATGCTAAGACGGTTGAGGTCGGAAGCCAAAATAAAGTCGTAGTCCTGATGCATAAATGAAAAACGACAACATTAGAATTCATCAAAAAATCAAGGTTAAATGCTAGCTAAACCGCGGAAAAAAATCGACAGCATCTCCCCTATATTTCTAACGTCTCCAAATCAGTTTTATCAAAGTCAAATTTGCACGCACCATCTAGAACTAGTAACATACATAAACTTATCTTCTTCTACTATAAATGAAGTTTATTTATGACCTTCTCTGCAGTACTTCAGATTGAAGGACTGAAACTAGTCATTCTAGAACCATTAAAATACCGAAACTCATCTTATTCTTTCTGGTGGTTATAACAATAGCATTGTTGATTCCTGTCACAGATTGTGAATCAAACAGAGAGCATCTGGCATAGCAGATTGAGCAGTTGAAAATGAGCTATTTTCAGGAATCGGTAATATACTTGAACTTACTTTCTTTCCTGTGGCAGTTTTAAGTAGTAGCATTTTTAAAACTACACTATTATTTATTAATTGTAATACTAAATGCTAAGAATAAATAAATACAGCAGTTTACAGTTTGCTTTGCAAAATTACCGTTACTAAGCACCGAAGTGGGCAAGTAGTGTAGAAATCAGCCCACGAACTAGGTTGCAATTAACTGTGAATCTGGGCACAAATATATGAACAAAGTTAGAACTTGCAATCGAAATGCATGTATATGAACAAAGTTAGAAAAAAACGACAATCAATCGATCGCATACCCAATACGCGATAGAGAGGTCGACGGTGAGACCAGTGGTAGATGGGTGGTGACCGGCGGCGATGGGAGTGACAAAGGTGGTGGGAGCGATGGTGGCGATGGCCGTTAGCAAGGTGACGGGAGAGAGGAGGCGATTTCAGTGAGGAAGATAGCGCGAAAGAGAAGAAGAGTTACTGTAAGTACAGTGTGCAGAGTAAACGGGCAAATGTTGTAGTTAAAAGGACTTTAGATTACGGTTTACATGAAAACCGTAATGTAAAGTCACACTTTACATGACGGTTCCTAAAGAACCGTAATCTAAAGTGTAACGAAATTAATAAAATAGCGCGAAAATTATTTGGCCTATGCTGGGTTTCGAACTCAAGATCGATGGTGTTGACTCATGTACCCACGGCCATTGAGCCATGAGTCTTATTCGATCAAACAAATGTAACACATTAATATAAAGTTATTTTTAATCTAAAATAAGCTGGTAAGACGACGTCGTTCACTGTAATTTAGATTACGCGCGGCGTCGAAAAAATCAAATAATGCGGGAAATATTTGGCGTCAGGTCAAGACGACGTCGTTGACCATCAGTGGGCGGGGACTTTAGATGACGGTTATTAGTAAAACCGTAATCTAAAGTCCGTTGACCGTAAAGCGCGCGTCAACACGGGACTTTAGATTACGGTTTCACAAATAACCGTCATCTAAAGTCCGTCCTAAAAAAGGCGCGCCTACCTCCGATCGATTATTGCTTACGGTTAATTTAATAAACGTCATTAATTAACTCCGGCCTTCAATATTTACGGTTTCTGTTAAAGCCGTGATTAAACCACCGTCATTAAAGGCTTCCGTTCACCAGTGATTGTAGGCGCTGACAAGGCTGGTGCTTGGCTGCGATTTGCAGTCGTCCTGCCCCCCAAAGAACCCACGCCAGCATCATTGTGAGGAAACGCCATTGAACGTGAAATCCCCAAATTAGGTGGGCGATCTCTGTAATAGGGCAGATTAGGGTTCTTGACTCCCTTGATTAGTAAATCATTGTGTTGCTCAACTTTTCTGGCTATCTTCATCAAGTCGCCTAAATCCTTGGGATCATATAGCGCCAATTCAGCCTTATTGCTTCTTTCAGTCCGTCCGAAATATACTCTGGTAGACTTCATCGGTGACTCCTTCAGGTGGGCTGAATAAATTCAAACTGAGTGCGGTATTCCTCCACCGTTCCATCCTGGCGCAGCGCGCAAAGTAAGTCCAAACGGTTGCCCGTAATGGATGGGCCGAACCGCTCGATCATCAGGTCTGTAAATTCTTTCCAAGAAGGGAGACCAGAGTGATTCTCCAGCCATTCAAACCAATACAAGGCTGCACCTTCCATACACACGCTCGCAGCACGAACGCGATCTGCCTCTGCGATGTTGCTCAGCAGAAAGTAACGCTCGCCTTGTGTATCCACCCCTGAGGGTCCTCTCCAATGAATATAGGTAATTCAATCTTCCGAATTTTTATTTCTTTCTTGTCGACCCCTTCTCCATCCCCTCCTCCTGGGCGATGGCTTCTTTCGGAGTTATCCCCCACAATTTCCTGGCCGCTTACCCCTTTCTGTTGCATCACCGTCACATCTGAACCAAGCTTTCAACTGTGGTCGCAAGCTCTTGAATCCTGCCAGTTAGGTCTGATAACTACGCCTTGATATTGGCCTGTTCTTTCTCCATAGTAGTTTCGCACCACTTTTGGTCGACACCATCCAAGACCCTCCCCCAACTAGGAAAGTTAGCTCTGATACCAATGATAGAAAACCCGCCTCCTAATACTTAATTACATAAGATTAATGCCTAATCCCCTTCTCTAATATTACTACTTATAGCCGCCCAAGTACCCCCCTTAACTAACGAATCCCTAACGTTAACGGCAGCACTTAAACCTGCTATTATAATACTAACAACTACCGCCTATAATAAACATGCCCACTAAATCTCCTATCATACTACATGTCATGCCATGCAGTTGCTACATCCTTGTCGTGTGTGACAACACCATGGCTGGCTTCCCAAGTTTTTCTTCTTCGAGGGAAGATAAAGACTCCGATTCCAGAAACACCACCTCATTCCAGCTACCAAAGATCCCAACATTACCCGTCGACCGCTCACTATTTGATTCACAACTAATTATGGGAGAGAATATAAAACAGACAGGGAGAACACCAATAGAGCTCGGTGACTCAATAAGGGGAGTAGCTAGATGAGAGGTACTCGAAGGCGGGCTTCATCTGAAAACCAATGGAGAACAAGATTTTGGCGAAGAACCAAAACTTCTCAATGGTTGTAGCTCTGACACATGCTTCAACCTTTTTGTGGTTTTTTTTTTTGGGTCGACAACCCTACCTTCTATGCGATTAGATCTGTCTGCTCCCAGAGTATGAAAACCCAAATCCAAACAGAGGCATGAGTATCCTTGCAGAAGATTGTAGTGCAAGATAACATGTAGGGAGAATCTTGCTTATGAAAAAGGTTAAAAAAAAGACATGAGCAAAGAAAGGAGAAAGAGCAAGATAAAAAAAGTGGGTGATCCAAAAATTGATCTATGATGTCACTGAACTAAGATGAAAACTTAGATTCAACTGGAGTTAAACTAAAGGATTGGCATGAGAAACAGACACTTTGTGTTTGACATATCTATTTGCAACAGTTTTAGTCTGACTATTTCATATGTTATTGAAGGAAGACCCACACAAGACCACGTTAATACCAAGACCGAATGAAGACGTTCTGTCACGGAAGAGAGAAAACACTAGAAGTGGCATCTTGTACCAATGAACAATATAAGTCAACATTTGACCAGCGTCAAACTTAAAGGTTTATATTATGTATATATATCTGTCATACAATTATGTAATGAGTTAAATATTAAAACTAATACATATTGTACACCCTGAATTTTGCCTCACATGAAAGTACACGTCGATACAAATCTAACGCCGCAAACGGAAATGAAAACAGACTTCAAACGAGTCTTAAAACTGAGACCGAACGTTGATGTTCGGACACAAGTCGAGAGTTTAAACAATATGTCCGAACTTGTATCCGAACATTGAAGTTTGGACACAAGTCGAGAGTTAGAACATAAGAAGTCCGAACATGTATCCGAACATCAATGTTCGGACACAAGTTCCGATAAAACCTAAATACGTGGTCCAAACATTGGTCCGAACATCTAACTTCGGACCAATGCCCGAGACTTACATCCAGACCTATCCTCGCATGTTCGGACAGCTGTTCGGCCACACTACTATGGTGAAACAAAATGCTCTCGGGTCTATCCGAACATGGATGCGACGTTCAGACAGATCCAAATCTTCAAAAAATACACCGAAAACGGTTTGAAAAGTGCACAATAATACGATTACAATTTCAACGGCATTGAAGCTGGATAATCTGTAGTTATGGTAGAAGTTTAACATACAACTACAACAGAAAAGTCATTTAAACCAGAGTGTTACCGCCATACTAACCCCTTTGAGTGCTCAGGCTTATCGCTCAACAGTCATCAAATGCAAAATATTCAAAACATTGTAATCCAAAACATTGTATCTCAACAACAATTTAACACCCTAATAACTATGTGGTAACGGAATCCCCAGTCCCATATCTCAGCAACTCATACCTGAGATCAGAAAACAATAAGCAGACAAGAAAGGACCGTGTAAATCAGTGAACTGAGTAAATCCTACCTCATTACGTAAAATACATTTGAAAACCTTTTAATTATTAAACAATTAGCAAGAGTATCCCTTTGACAAAACAACTCATTTACCAACAGTCAATATCCGGAAATAAAAACATCAGGGGAGCTTTCAATGGGAAACAACCACAAGTCATAAATATACGCCACGAACAGACCGTATACAATAATACCCTTCACCGAAGCTAGTTAGTGCTCCTGATGTGTCCCCGATCGATCATGGACGTATCATAGACTCAAATAAACTTTGTTGGTTAAGGAAAGACACGAGATAAACTTAAACTGGAAACTTCATTTAGATTGAGAATTTACACACAGAAATTCACTCAATCTCCCTCGCTCTCACACACGGACTCCGGGATAGTTTAGGACTTTATCCCAAAGCCTTTTACCCTCTCCTGACAGCAGGCCTACGGTTCCCCAACCGCTCCCCGACTGATCAGTCTACCAAATACAAAGTATTGTCACTTCAACCCCAGTCCTAACCAGCTCACAAACTCTCTAGTAACTTACACACTTAAGTCTGATCTACACTTGCCCTGATTATCTTTATCTTTTTCTTTCGTGTTCAGGCTTACTTACATATGAAATAAATACAAGTATATATACGGTTAGTTAAGGTGTAACTACCGTCCTATAATCCCTAGACTCTAGGAGTTGACTATAGCTCCTATATTTCACATAAAACCACAATAGACCTGTAGGAGTCTTCAACTTGATCTGGGATCATTTGGAATACGTGTCGCCTTGTGGTTGGTCACGTCGGTGGCAGCTCTCTCGATTGGTCGAGCACCACTTGTGTGCCCCACTTGTCTAATCTTGTCTGGCTCATTAATGCTCATAAATGCTCTCTTAGAGATCATTATGGCTATGTGATCCTTTTGATTAATAGTGAACGACCCAAAAACCGGCCTAGGAGTTAGGGCCGTTACACGCTGTGAGTCTATTATCTAACATTTGCAAGGCTCTAAAGCAGAATGAATTCAAAAACCAAATAAAAATGCTTACATAAATACGTAGAAAAGTTTACAAGATCCAAACCGAATACGAAAGCAAATACAAAGTAAGTGCCCGAAGGCTACATAAATCCATAGCGTCTAATGCGCAAGTCAAACTCATAATAAGATAAACACAACTAAAGCTGAAATCAGATCCAAAGAGGAGGAGGAGGAGGTCTTCGAGCTCAATCTGCATAATGAATAAAGGGGTGAGCTCAACAACCCAGTAAGCAGAAGACTTCCTCAAGGAAGCCCACTCAAAACAGAAGCAGAAGTTTACATAAAACAGAGGAAGCACATGTCACTTGTAAATAGACAAAACAAAAACAGAACGGGTCAAAAACCAGAGCAGAATATCACATCAAAATCTCAGTCGGACCTTCAGCATCAGAAACACATGGTAGGACTACAAACCGCTAACACAATAGAAGGACTTACATATTGTCCTATGGATCCGAAGATCCCAGATCAAAGTCGTATAGACAGCCAACGACCCGTTAGTCACTAATGTCCTAAGGGACACCTAAGGAACTTATACAGAAGGAATTCCTGCGCAGCATGTTACGGGACAACCCGACCTGACTATCCAAGGCTCAGAAGCTAAGTAACTTGGTCCCAAAACGATTTAGCCAAAATACCATATCGAAAGTGCTTAAACAAGCATAACACATATATAAACATCTTATTCACACTTAGGGGAATCATACCCCGCAAACAGAAGTCAAAACGGAGCTCAAACGAGCAAATAGGCAAAAAGATGGTGTGTCTGGACAAACGTCCGACCTTGCATGTCCGGACACTGTGCGAAGCCAAAACCTGAACTTGTCCGGACATGTGTCTGGAGACATGTCGAATTGGAAATCAGAAGAAGTCCGGACTTGTGTCCGAACTTACAAAGCTCGGACACAAGTCGAAGCAAAATCAAAAGTCTTCGCATGCTGTCCGGACTTACATGTTCGGACGCAGGTCCGAACACTTCAAAAACGTAGACAAAACTGCCACGCCAGACGACCTGTCCGGCTTTACATCTCCGGACGGAAGTCCGAACGACGCAAAAATCAGAAATAGCAGACAATAAACAGAGGCGAAAAACACAGAAATCTCATCACCAAATCTCAGCAGGAATTCTAGAATGTAAATTAGTGCCACTGGGGGTTTTGACCACTCGCAAACCAACATAATTCAACCACAAATTCATCCATAACGACACTGTAGGATCGGGTGGCTAACTCAAACCACCAAAGGTGTGAGTCTAAGGATTGGTTTGACTCAATCGTCTTCTCTACTAAGAGGCACTCTATGAAGCAGAGTCACTCAATCGAATAAACTAGATAATGACACGAAAGACTCTTGTGGTAATTGTAGTGAGACAATAGAAGGAAAGAAGGACTCTGTGAAACTCAGCAAGATACACAAATAAGTTATTTCATTTCCTGGTCAAACAAAACAACTTACAGATGCCCACTAAGTAGAGGAAATCTACTTAGCGGTTTTCACTCACTTACCCAACACACTCTCTGATCAGAACAATGGTAAGCGTAATGAAACTAGGATCTTCCTAGATAGAGTCTTTCTAGAGGTAACTAACTTGGTACGAATTCTCTCTCTCTTTCGGGCTTACAATGCAATTCTTCTTTCTCTCTCTAAGCTCTGGAATAATACTCAATGAAAGCACGCTTACAACTATCTATTACATGTCTTATTTATACTCTAAGTGTAGCAGCCAATCGAAGGAGTTAGTTCCGAAAATACCGGAACTAACTTAGTGGGCAACTTCCAACGGCTCTTACTTGGTCTTCTTACTTGGGCCGCGATCTTCGGTGTTGAGGAAGAGCTTGGTGACCGTTGAGGCGCTTAATGTGCTCCGAGTTGACTCCTGATTTTTCGCAACAGCATGGCAGACTCTGTGGAGTCTTCTTTGTTGCGCGGACTCCATCGCAGAAGCTCAGTCTTTGTGTCTGTCAAATGACGCTCGACTCTGTCGCGGTGAAAGGCTATCTCTGCAACACTCCGATGCCCCAACAATTTCCCCCTTGTTGCTGATGATAGCAAACCTTCGTGAATCCCGATGGAGTCAATCCTGAAAGATAGAAAAACACAAAGACTAGGGGAACCGACCCTGTCAAAGTTCCCCCTTAATAGTAGCAGTAGCAAGCAAGTGCAAGGACTCTGTTTAGGTTCCCCCTTGATCGGAGAGGGACTCTAGGCAAGCAAACCATAAATAAGCAGGATAGTGTATAAGGCAGTCAACAAAATACTAGACCACATAGTCTAGCAGCGCAATCCGGAAAGCAGTTTTAAACCAGCAACAAAATAACCCGTACACCAGACGGGATTCACCGCTTCCCCCTTTTGCTTTCATCAGAGGGAAGCCCATAGTAGCACAGAGTTAGTCAAGTATTCACACAAAAAACCAATAAAAAGTGTTTAGAACTTAAACAACCTAAGTTCTAACACTACACAGCCACGTCATTCTAAGGGTTGGGGGTAAGGGTGGATTGAAGGTCAAGGAGTTGTTCCTGCAAGGCCGACACTGTCGTCTCTATCCCGGCGAGTCGGTCTTCCATCCGCTTCTGGCCCTGAATCAGCTCGGATGCACGCGCAATGAGGTGCTCCACTTTCTCCAAGAGAGGTTGGAGTGAAGCTTGAGGAACTGCCTCTTGAGAAGTGGATGTCCCCGCCGTTGTTGGAGTAGATGGAGGGGGCAGCAGCGTTGATTTGTCGATTGAAGTGAGCCGATTCAAATACCGCAGGTTGATGTGTCTGCCTCCTCGGTGGACTCTGACGTCGAAGACGCCAAGGGTACCTGAAAGAATTGGAAGATACGAGGCAGCCAGAACACGTACCCCAAGGAGTGTTTCGGGGTGTCGACCGACTGGGCTAGGTGATGGAGAATGATGTGTGCCAAATTGATAGAGTGACGATTAATGATGCAGTACATAATGGTTAAGTCCAAGCAGTTGACCACAAGGTTCCCTTCCTTTCGTGGGACGATATTTTTGATGACCAAAATGTGGAGGAGTTGGTGTTGGATAGAGAGATCACCACGGGGTATGGGGGAGCCAATCTTTTTCTTGGAGGAGAAAAAGCGGTAGATTTTATTATGTGGTACCCCGGGGATCTCAGGAAGGATTCCTTTTTCAAAAATGACAGGCCAGTGGCAGGAACGCCAAGAATTTCAGACAGCTTTGCAAGATCAAAAATATTGGAGTGGAATTGACAACAGACTGAGCAGCACCGTTACGGATGACAAGGTTTTGGAAGAAGTCGACAGACTCTTTGGGATACCACTCCGGAATTTCGCAGAAGAGGTGTTTCCATCCCTGAATTTCTAGCATTGTGACTAACTCCCCTAAGTTGGAAGACTGAGCCCAAGAAAAGTCTAGGAACTTACCCCTTACTATGTTACGGTCGGAGGCAGGGTCTCCGAGCATGTACCTTTGAGTGAAGGGGTCGACCTTCACACTCCGACGGTGGGGTTTTGGAGGTTTCTGATCTCTGGCGGAGGTAGCACCCGTGGAGGCATCGTGACTGGCGGTGGGCAGTTCTTGGATGGGCGATGATTCACCGGAGCCAGAGGAGACATGGTGGGCCTTGACAGAGGAACGGAGGATTCTTTTGGCTGTAGGTCGGGATGAAGCTTGGCCTTTGCGCTTGCGGGTTTTTGGTGGAGGTTGTTGAGGCGGAGTTGCGGATTTAGCGGGAGATGCTGGTGGGGTTGGTGTAGGAGATTTGATCGGTGATTTGCTGGCATGGGTTTGTGGCTGATCAGTTGGCTGATTTTCGGTAGGAGGGTTGTCAGCTTGTGGGGTTGGGGATGGTGGTAGGGTTTGGATTGGGGTAACTTCTTCAATATCGGTGTCAAGAATCTCTGTTCTTGCAGCCGATGGTGGTGTTTGAAGGGTGGATGGGTCGCGGGTATCAGGCGGTGGTGTGGAGGAGTGTGTGGGCGAAGAAGTGGCGGTGGTCTTAGTGGGAGATGTAGTGGTGGTGGTGGTGAGTGTGGGGTTAGGGTTTGCCATCGCTTGTAGATACGCCTGAAGGCGAATGGGATCGGCGAAAATATCGGCTGGGATTTGGATTCCGTTGAAGTTTATGCCGGCCATTTGGAGTTGGAGGGATGCTTGAGTGTAAAGGGAGTGGAAGTGAAGAGCTGGACTGTGCGGTTGATTGATATAAGGCAGGCAGTTGCAGAGTTTGTGTGTCAGGTCCGATAAATGTGCGACGTCATGGGGGGTTAGATGAGGGGCGACGATTTAGGCGGGTTAGGTGCGGATAGATGACGTAAGAGGAAAGTAGCGCTAGAGCAATAGGTATGCGAAGTAACAAAACACAATTCACTGATTCAAGTGCAAACAAAGACAGACTCTATGATACATGGGGAGTACCTGCTGAAGATTGCGGTTGGGGCAAGGAGATGCGACCGTCTAGGTAGACGGAGTCAATCCGATTGCTGATCGCAGTGCTTCGAATCTCGCTGTAGACAAAGGCTTAGTAAAAATATCTGCAAGTTGATCTTCTGTGGCACAAAATCAAGTTGGATAAGCTTTTTCTCGACACAGTCTTTCAAGAAGTGAAAACGTATTTCTATGTGTTTGGTTCTTGAGTGTTGGACTGGATTTTCGGATATTTTGATTGTGCTTTTGTTGTCACAAAAGATTGGGATTTGTTCTTGGGTGATATGATAGTCTTGAAGTTGTTGTTTCATCCAAAGGAGTTGAGAGCAACATGCTGCAGCAGAGACATACTCTGCCTCCGCTGTAGACAGTGCTACGGAGTGTTGTTTTTTGGAGGACCATGAAACAAGGCAAAGACCCAAGAACTGTGCATTACCTGAAGTACTCTTTCGATCTTGGAGAGAACCAGCCCAATCAGAGTCACTATATCCAGATAAAGTAAAAGTAGGAGATCGTGGATACCATAGATAGAGTGTACTTGTACCTTTAAGATAGCGAAAGATGCGCTTGACTGCTTTGAGATGAGACTGTTTTGGTGCTGCTTGGAAGCGAGCACAAAGACAGACTGCATGGAGAATGTCTGGGCGACTGGCAGTCAGGTACAAGAGAGACCCTATCATTCCTCTATATTCAGTGGCATTCACGCCGACTCCGTCATCATCAGGATGTAGTTTGACAGATGTACAGCTTGGTGTGGACATACTCTTGGCATTTTTTAGGTTGTACTTATCAAGGAGTTCCTTGATGTACTTTTGTTGATGAATCTTGATCCCGTCCTCTTCTTGCTGAATTTGTAATCCTAAGAAGAACTTGAGCTCACCTAACTCATTCATGGAAAACTCTTGCTTCATAAGGTTAGCAAAATGGTCACAGAGGGTGTTACTTGTAGAACCATAAATGATATCATCAACATAGATCTGGACTAGAAGTAAGTCATGTGATGAGTGTAGAATGAAGAGCGTTTTATCTACATTACCTCGAGAGAAACCATTTTGCAATAGATATGTAGACAGTCTTTCATACCAGGCGCGTGGAGCCTGTTTCAGTCCGTAAAGGGCCTTACATAGTTTGTAAACATAGTTGGGATGGACGGAGTCTGTGAATCCTGGAGGTTGTTCGACGTAAACTTCTCTATCAATGTAGCCGTGGAGGAAGGCCGTCTTAACATCCATTTGATATAGTTGGAAACCTTTGTACGCAGCAAATGCAATGAACATGCGAATTGCCTCAAGACGAGCTACTGGAGCGAAGGTTTCGTCATAGTCAATCCCTTCTTCTTGATTGTAGCCCTGAACAACTAATCGAGCTTTATTCCTGAAAACGTTGCCCAAGTTGTCCCATTGTTGTGAATAAAACACTTACATCCGAAACGCCTGAGATGTAGAAGACTTGGTTTACGTTGACGGAGTAGTTCATAGGGTGTCTTGTGAAGGAATGGATGAATCATCGCACGATTTAACACATAGCACGCTGTGTTAACGGCCTCTGCCCAATAAGATGGGAGTAAGTTGACTGTCGATGAGCATGGTGCGAGCCATTTCTACCAAGGTTCTATTCTTGCGTTCAACGACTCCGTTTTGTTCTGGAGTGCGTGCAGATGAGATTTGGTGATCCACTCCATTGTCCCTGCAAAACTCATCAAACGACTTATTGCAAATTCAGTACCCTGGTCCGTTCTCAGGGTCTTTAGAGTGAATGAAAACTTGTTGACAAGCATTTTATGGAGTTTAACAAACTCCGTAAAAGTTTCATCTTTGGTAAATAAGAAAATGACCCAGGTCCACCTGGAATAGTCATCAACTATGACCAGGATGTACCTCTTACCACTTCTGCTTTGTGTTCGCATGGGGCCAACAAGATCCATGTGTAGTAGTTCCAGTGGAGAGTTAGTAGAGAGAGTAGGCTTACTTTTGAATGAGGACCGGGTGTGTTTACCTTTAACACATGCTTCACAGACAGAGTCTGTGTCAAAGGTGGTGTCTGGTAAACCAATCACCAAGTCCTTGCTTTTGAGTTTGTTCAACAGCCTATGATTTGCGTGGCCAAGTCTGGAGTGCCACAGCAGTGAGTTTTGGAATGCACATTGAGACAGACTTGGTCGTCTGGCTTAATGGAGTTTAAGCACATTTTGTAGAGATTGCCTTCTCTACGTCCCACAGCTTTTAGTGAACCTGTACGCTCATCATAACCTTACAATCCGAAGAGGAGAAAAGTACCAAATTGAATCTATCACAAATTTGAGAGATGCTTAATAAACTATGCTGGAGTCCAGTGACCAGATGGACTCCATCAATTTTAAATCTTGAGGGGTTACCTACGGATCCAACTCCCACGATTTCACCCTGGTTGTTGTTTCCAAAAGTAACCTTACCTCCTTGGTAGGATGAAAGCGAATTGAATTGATTTGGATCTCCAGTCATGTGACGAGAGCATCCACTATCCAAGTACCAGCTGTCTCCATTCGCCTTCACCTACAAAAGAACAGATCATTTGTTAGTTTTGGGAACCCAGATGTACTTGGGTTCCCTTTTCGAGCCAGACTGTTTCAATTTTTCTCGTGCTTCAAGTATCAGTTTAACACGTTTGACATTAAAAGAGAGATCTCTATTCAGTTTATCACATGCACTGTCGCGATGTCCAAGACTCCCGCAGTAGCCACAAATCTTGGTTGGTGGAAGATTGACGTATTTCTATTGTCCTTTCCACCAGGAGTCGAATTTTTCTTTTTCTTGATATCGTTTGACTCTGTTGTCGGATTTGGACATATTTTTTGGGATGTCGAACTTTCCTTTGTGCCACTTGGGTGTGGATTGAGTGGATCGAACTCCGGATTGTAGATTCACAATCTGCTGAGAGAGTTGTTCTACTTTAGAGCGAAGAGTATCTCGATCTTGGCTAATTTCTTTGATTTTGGAATTGGCCCACTCAGGTAGTTCGGAGGCGGTGACTTGTTTGATAAACTTGACTGGCTTAAGGGAAAGGGCGTGTTCCTTTTCTTTCAATTTTTGAGTGAGATTTTTGATAGTGGTGTTCAAGGATATGTTTTTGGATTCAGAAGCATTAAGATCATTTTGAAGAGAACAACACTTATCAGTAAAGATGGTGAGGTCTTGTTTGAGGGAGTCGATCAGGGTGAGAGACTCTTTCTGGTCACCCTGTTCAAACTGATTGCATTCTAAGGTATCATGAAGTTCCTTTTGAAGGGAGTCAACATGACACCTTGATTCTTGTAGATCTAGCCTTAGAGAACAAGAGATGGTTTTTTGTTCCTCAGCTTCGTCTCTTAAGGCATACATAAGACTTTTTGATATTTCGAGCTCCTCTGTTAACTCGGAAATTTTGCTGTTGAGACTTGCTTTGAGAGAGTTTGTCTCAGAGACAATCTTAGCAATTAATGTCATAAATCCCATAGGAGAAATACGATAAAGGTCTGTTTCAAGGTGAGAACGGGTTACCTCATTATCAGGGATCATGGACTCCGTCGTGTCATGTGCCATTAGACATACCAGTCCGCTGGACTCTGTGTCTGGATCGTCGGAGTCTGAATCGCCCCATCCAACAGCTGCCATGAGTGATCTCCCTTGAGATTTTCCATACTGGCTTTTGAGTAAAGGACAGTCCTTCTTGAAGTGACCGGGTTTATTGCAATTGAAGCAAGTGACAGAATTGAAAACTTGTTTAGAGGTGTTCGAGAACGACCGACTCTGTCGATTAGGTTGGTTACGCATGAACTTTCGAAAGTTCTTGACTATGAAGACGAAGTCCTCCATAGTCTCAGCCTCACTTTCCTCAACAATAATATCCACCAGCTCAGCCTTGACTTGTCTGATTTGAGTATCAGCAACATAGGCTCCTTCTTGAGTTAACTGAGTTGAATTAACCTGCAAGGCTTGGTCATTCAAAGTAGTAGTCTTACCAGAAGAGGAAGAGGAAGTATTACCACACTTCTTCCGAACATTCTTCTTGTATTTATCTACGGATTGTAGATAGGAACCTAGGTCTTGACAGCTCCATTTGGATAAGTCCTTGCATGCTTTGGTGGAGATTACCGTTTCTGCCCATTCTTCTCTCAGACTGTCCAGCAACTTGTGCAAGACACTCTCTCTGTCTGGTAGGATGCTAACTTCCTGCATAGTAGTGGTTAGTAAATAGAAACGATCTAGCACTTCTTCCAGAGACTCACCGGGTTTCTGCAGAAAATTTTCATAGTCCATTCGAAGTTCTTGAGCTTTGCATTTCTTGAGTTCAGTTACTCCTTCGTGAGTTGCTTGAAGGAGTGTCCAGATCTCATTAGCAGACTTACAGTGATTTACTCTCCTTTGTTCTGGGATGGACAAGCAGGTGTATATTGCACGTGATGCTTGACGATTCAGCTCGTACCTCTTGCGATCTGCAGCAGTCCATGTGGATCGGTCTGGATTGACTTCAAGATCTCCTCCAGTGACTATTTCCCAAAGCTCGGAGTTGACAGACTCAATATGTTGCTCGATCTCGTTTTTCCAGTGGTCGTAGTTGGTGGAGGTGAGTCTGGGATGCTCGAAGTGCATTTTGTTGTTTTGATTAGCGAAGAGGTCTGCCATTGCTTCGATGATTGACCGTTAGCCTAAACAAGGCTCTGATACCACGTGTAGGATCGGGTGGCTAACTCAAACCAATCAAAGGTGTGAGTCTAAGGATTGGTTTGACTCATCAACCTTCGTAAGTGAGAAACACTCTGTGATGTAGAAGCACTCTATCCAATTAACTAAACTAAGGGAGCGGAAGACTTTTGCGGTAATTATAGCGAAACGATGGAAAGAGAGAAGGACTCTATGGAACTCAGCAAGGTACACAAATAAGCTATTTCATTTCCTGGTCAAAAAATAACTTACAAATGCCCACTAAGTAGAAAGGATCTACTTAGCGGTTTTCACTCACTTACCCAACACACTCTCTAATCAGAACAATGGTAAGCGTAATGAAACTAGGATCTTCCTAGGTAGAGTCTTTCTAGAGGTGCTAACTAACTTGGTACGTATTCTCTCTCCTTTTTGACTTACAATGCGATTCTCTTTCTCTCTCTAAGCTCTGAAATAATCCTCGATAAAGCACACTGAAAACTGTCTATTACATGTCTTATTTATACTTTAAGTTCAGCAACGGGTCGAAGGAGTTAGTTCCGAAAATATCGGAACTAACTTAGTGGGCAACTTCCAACAGCTCTTACTTGGTCTTCTTACTTGGGCCGCGATCTTCGGTGTTTGAGGAAGAGCTTCGTGACCGTTTGAGGCGCTTAAGGTTTCCGAGTTGACCCTGATTTTCGCAACAGCATGGTAGTCCATGGAGTCTTCTTTGTTGCGCGGACTCCATCGCAGAAGCTCGCTCTTTGTGTCTGTCAAATGATGATCGACTCTGTCTTGGTGAAAGGCTATCTCTGCAACACTCCGATGTCCCAACAATATGAACTTATTGTTGGTTATATTTATTCATCTAGAAATTAGGGTAGGTTGACTTAACCCGTCATTTTTAGATTTTATTTTTCTTAGATTGTTGGATTATCATATAATAAATTAACACTTAAACATAAGTAAATAACTAAACACATTATTTATTTCATAATAAACTGATATAATATACATAAGTAAATAACTAAACACATTATTTATTCATAATTAATATTTAATTTAGTCAATATCAATCGCTGACACTATATTTTTGAATGTAACATATTTCTAATTTTCAAAATTTCAAAGTAATGAGTTGATGGGTTCAACACCAACTAAAAGTGAGTTTCACTAAACTAAATTTTGGGTCAACTTCGTATTCAATTTTTTACAACTCAGTTTGAAGGTCAAGACGTCAAGTCAAGGTTGACATCCGAATCGTTTCTTCCACCAATTAGATCATTTCTGATACTACCATAGAGTTTTTAGTGATTAATGATTAGGATTGGTACACAAACTTGATATGGCCCAAAACTGAGCCATTATCCTGGGCTATGGTCGAGTAACCTTTTGTTTCAATTCATGCAACCAACCGGAAATACTGAAAGACCTGGCCCAGTAGTAACGAGGGACTCTGACTCTGAAGTTTGATTCCCTCTGGCCTCCACGGGTTTCGATATCTCCCCTTTTTTTCATTTTATTTCTATTTTATCTTAAAAAACACTCTACTTATCGTTTAATGTTTGAAGCATCGCAAATTCTACTGTGCGGAACGTCCGCCCACAGGTCTGTGCAGTCCAAGTGATTTGGCAGTCCAGTCAGTTGCTGACTGGATTGTTTTGTTGCCTGAGCAACCTTTTTACTATATAAACTTTAAATGGTTGTAACTTTTAATGTATAAGTCCAAAATAAAAAATATATATCATTGTTCATCTAAATTCAAGCTCTTCAAACAAGACCAGTCATGAATATGTTTTGACAACTTTTGAAGAGCTTGAATTTAGATGAACAATGATATATATATTTTTATTTTGGACTTATATTTTAAAGTTACAACTAATTAAAGTTAATATGATAAAAAAACAGCCCAATCAGCAAAACAGTCCAGTCAGCTGCCGACTGAACTGCCAAATAGACGAGACCGTACGGTGTCAGGTGTGGGCGTCCCGCGGCGTCGACCTGCTGTTGAAGCAAAAGGGGTAACAAGAAGCCTCTGTTTTTGCAACGAATCCAGCATATTGGCCTAGTACAGTATCTGTTTATGAAAGGGCTTCCACAAGCAAACCCTCGTGTCTATCTTCCTTGCCTCACGGTTCACAGCCATTGCGTTTTGATGGTGCTTGGGCGCTTGCGAGAATAACGTTAATCTAAAATCGGTCTCTTTCCCCCCTATTATCCTGTCTCTACTTCCGCTATTGTCTATACGATTATCATCTTCTCTTCCCATTTCTCCTCTTGGGTTCTCGTTTCACGGTATCTATTTGTCGACATTGCGTGGGAGTGTGAACTTGTGAGTTATCGGATTGATTGGGGTGGACGCATTGGATTTAGGGTTTTGATGGAAGAAGTAAACTCAGTTGCCTAATTCAATTTGGCTCGCCGGCTCCCGTCCCCTGAGACTATGTACTCTGGGAATGCTATTCTTCTTTTGTGTCTGCTAGCGGCTAATATTTATGTTGAGGATGATCATGAAGAGTTCCTAACTTTTTATTGAAGTTGCCGAAGACTTTAAACTCATGGCGGGCGTCTGTTGTTGTCTGTGAAGGGGTATTGGCTAGTTATATATCAATTGAAGCAAACTTGCGAGGATTTGCTTTCTGCTGTTTTCTCCTTTTAGTTAACAAGGGAATTGCTACATGCCCTGGACCATTTGCGAGGAACCTTAGCGACCAGCATTTGGGAGATCTCGTAATTGCTGTTTATTTGATCGAGCCTGAATCACATTGAGGTCATTTGTTTATTATTTTTGCTTCTCGTGTTTGGTATCTGACGTCATTGGAGTGGTACATTAAAGATAGAATACGGGTGAATCAAAGGAATAGCCTTGTATGGGCGAGTATGAGGAATGGGCACAGCCAAGGGGGCTTTTGCCAAACGGCCTTCTGCCCAACCGAACCACTTCGGTGATTCGAATCCTTGACAGAGAAAGATGGTCAAAAGCTGAGGAAAGAACCGCAGAGCTCATTAGCTGCATTAGGCCAAACCCGCCTTCAGAATTGCGCCGGAGAGCTGTGGCGGATTATGTTGAACGGCTTATCAAGAAATGCTTTCCTTGTCAGGTGGAAGTTATTCCCTTTGTAACTTTAGGTCGTGATTATTATACAGACTATCATTTTGTTTAAATTTGGCATTTGCCCGGTTGCTTGAAGCTGTACATTGTTAAGATGTTTCAGCTGCAAACCACTAACCTCTGGGTTTTACTTAGTTGAGGTGTAGTGCTAAATGATTTGGAATAAGATGTTACTTTTGTAGAGGATGTCAGGAAACTGGTCCCAAAAATAGCAGTCGAGTCATGCAAGTTCTGTGTTTTATTGCTTACTTCAGAGGGAGCAATCAGTCCATTTGTTTAACTTATTAATCATCCCCACTTGTAGAAGAGTAAGAAATATATGGTTTTTAGGGTAATGAAGTCAGTGTCAGTTGAAACCAGTGAATAGTGGATAGATGTTGATTTCAGAGATGATGAGGCCAAGCCTGTTGGTTATGTCTTTTCAAAATTTTATACTCAGGCTCTATATTGTGTAGTTGGATTTATTATTTGTCCATAGCCGTAGAGGCTGAGTAAGATAATTATAGATCTCATGCCTTATACATCATTGTGAATTTCATATGTTGCTTCAGATTCATTATGGTCTTATCCCGTGTGCTTCTGTAAACCTTAAATTTCTACATGACTCAAAATGTGTTCTTATGGAAAAAAATGGTGTCCTAACAGCTGCAACTAATACTGTAGATCCAATTATTGGTTTATCTGTTTGGTCTTTTCTTTATGTTCGTGCGTCCAAAGTAGCAGTTTGGTTAATTTGTTAACTAGGGGCTATTTTTGGTGTTGTTCTTCAAAGTTGTAGATCTTTGTCATTTTCTTTGATCCTGCAAGAGGTATTGCATGTAGCCAAGGTCTTTGGTTTTGAGAGCCGTGGGGCTCACCAAAGTGCAAGGGTTTGAGGTGTAAGGTATGAGGTGCTGGGCATGAAGTGTGCTGTTTTTTTCTAAGTGCTTCCATAAAAGAGCAGATTGATTATTGGGTGTGCGAAAACAAACAAAAAGAACCTGAGTGCCTCAGCCCGTGAAGTGTGTGCTTCGTGTGACTTGTGCCTCTCTGGTGCACCCGAAGTCTGTGTGATGCCTGGGCATTCCTAACAGGGTCCAGAGTGGGTGCCTCCTGTCTAGACGTGTGGTGCACATGCTTTTTTGAAGCAAGGCTGTAGTATTCTGGGTTTTCATTTTGAACTTCTACTTGTGTGGCGCTGATGTAGGACGAACAATAATAGTGGTAATGAATGTCAATTTTTCCCACCAATTGGATAGAGAAAAAAAGCTTTCAGCATGGTGTACTCTTGTCCAATTATAATGCTTTGCATTTTTTTTTCTTTCTTTGTTTCTTTCTGTCCTCAAATTCTGAAGTGTACTCATACGTATGCCCATGTATTTGCATTATCATGGCTTTCTTTGTTTTGATTCTTGCTCATGTTTGGAAGAGACTTACAAATTATGGCATATTCTTCCTTACTATATATATTATTGTAGAGCTCTCTTTAATGATATATGATGTAATATATTGAAGATACGATACTTGGATGTCTTTATATCCTCTCACATTCATTATTCCGGTACGTGAAAGGAGAAACTGGCATTTTCTGATTTGGCTTTGCTTATCGCTTAATTGCAGGTCTTCACCTTTGGGTCGGTCCCTCTAAAAACTTACTTACCAGATGGAGACATTGATTTAACTGCCTGCAGTATGGACCCAAGTTTGAAGGATACATGGGCTGCAAAGGTTTGTGATGCCTTGGAAAGTGAGGAAAAGGATGAGAATGCGGAATTTCGAGTTAAGGAGGTTCAGTACATTCAAGCAGAGGTAGAACCTAATTAGTATCCTTGCCCCAGTTTTCTGGTTCAAGTATACATTATTGTCTTTAGTGCTTTCTTGAGTGCAGTGCTTTATTTGCTATCTTTCATGGAGTGCTTGCATACACATTAGTCATTTTTTGACCTAGTTTGCGCCATTTTTAGTCATCTGTTGTCATGTTGTAATAAATGTACTTGGGGTGTACCTTCATCAGGTCTTCTTTATTGGAGCTTGTCTTCTGGTTGCTCAGACGTTGTTGCATACCTTGTGAATTATCATGAAATTTTTGTTACTGTTCTTTAACATTTGTATAAAAGAATGCTATATATGAGGTTGTTGGTCAGGATGATGCTGTTGTAAGTATTGTGTATATAAAAGACGATTCCTCTAATACCCTTTTGCCTTCACAATTAATTTCTCATTTATCTGACGAGGTTGAGTCTAATTCTGTTGAACCCAGGGGCGGACCAGGATTTAAAATTGGGGGGGGGGGGGGAATTTTCTTTTTTTTTACTATAAGTACATAATGTTAAATATTATAAAAAAAATATAAATTGTTGAAAGTAAAAATACGCACAATATGATTTAAATGGTTATATTTGTAAAATCTCCTCATAAATTTAAAATTATACGCATAACATATAAATAATCGGAAAAAAATAATATATATACATAGGATGACAATTACCAAAAATTGTTAATTTGACTTTAGATTTAAAAGAAGATAAACACACTTTATATTTTGAAAGCAGGTATGAGTTCAAATTATGGTTATAAAAATATGAATATTTAAAATATAACTCACTCGAGAACATCAATTAATGATTTGAGTAAATTTAAATAGACTAATACTAATTTCAAAATAACTATAATAGTAATTGTTCTAGAGAAAATTTAATAAATCAAACTATATTTACAGCAAAATAAACTAATCATATATATTCATACAAAAGGTGATGTCATCGGGGCAGGGGGGGGGGGGGGGGGGGGGGGGGGTTGGCCCCCTTAACTCATAAAGTGGCTCCGCCACTGGCTGAACCTGCAGAAGTGTTTGTGTGCTGAGAATAGACGTTGGGTCCTTAGATGACTGTAAATGATTAAAATCAGCTAGTGTGACAGATAGACCCGTAATTTTGAACTGGGATATCAAGTTCTTATCAAAGTTAAAGATAAAAAATAATGAAAGTCTTAATTCTAGCATAGAATTCCGAAAAATCTATAATTAAGTTCTAAAGTTAAATATTTCAAATATGATTTTGGTATACTGAAAATGCATTATAACGGTAGTGAGCTCTCATGTTGTTTTGTAATTGTGGAAATGAAGAAAATTCAAGACAAATTGTATTAATTTAACAAGCGATTAATGTTAGCAAAATATTCTCTCCTTGAGCTGCCAACAACTGGCAGTCAATTAGCTATAATTAAGTGTGATATTTTTATGCGTAAAACCAGGCATTATCTGATTTTTTTTGTTCTAGAAAATTCAAACTGCGTGGAAGTAGAGATATACTGCCATAAGTAAATGATATAGAAACTCTGTATATTAGATTTATATTGAATGGGAATGCATTATTGGCCTCGCCTATCTTTCCAACAATATATACATTTGTCGAAGCTGTAAGCTATACTATTAGCAAACCAGTGTCTACTTGCAACTGTGTAGAATGCTTGGTTCAGGGGCGTCAATTGACAGCTGTGTGTCATAATTAGATTCACTGCCATGCTGCCTAAATTTCTGGTGTTAAGGTTTGTGATAGTTGATAATGGTCAAAGCAGATAGTAATTAACTTCTGTTGTTACTGATATCGTTATGCATTTGTCTCGCTTTCTTGGCCAAAGTAGATTGGTGATGATTGTTATGCGCTTTTTCAGGTGAAGCTTATAAAGTGTCTTGTGGAGAACATTGTTGTTGACATTTCATTTAACCAGGTTGGAGGGCTATGCACCCTTTTTTTCTTGAAGAGGTAATATTGTAAATGAATCTTTTTTTGTTGTTAGCTTTAGTTTAATGTATTAATATGTTGGGGCCTGCATATTTTGTGGTTAACATGTTTGATAATGCAGGTGGACCATCTGGTAAACCACGACCATCTTTTCAAGCGAAGCATCATACTGATAAAAGCGTGGTGCTATTATGAGAGTCGCGTATTGGGTGCTCATCATGGACTTATATCTACTTATGCCCTTGAAACCTTGGTTCTATACATTTTTCACGTGTTCAACAATACCTTTGCCGGCCCACTTGAGGTGTTATTATCTTGCATGCCTTACATTTTATGTTTATTCCCAATGTTTCTGTAATTTAAAAGCATTATTGTTTCTCTCTGCAGGTTCTATACCGCTTCCTAGAGTTCTTTAGTAATTTTGACTGGGGTAACTTTTGTCTTAGCCTCTGGGGTCCTGTACCTATCAGCTCTCTACCTGATATTACTGGTATATCACCAATTGCTGCTAGTTACTTTTATTAACTTCTAAACTATGCAAGTCCCAGATGCTTTGCAAATTACACTTTATCTCATTTCTTTGCATATGATTAATTTGTGCAGCGGAGCCGCCTCGAATGGACAGTGGAAGCTTGTTACTTAGTAAATCATTCCTGGACGCTTGTAGTAGGGCTTATGCTGTTGAAAATCAAGGGACACCATTTGTTTCTAAGCACTTCAATGTTATTGATCCATTACGTGTAAACAACAATCTGGGCCGAAGCGTTAGTCGAGGTATTGTATTGATCATGTTTTTAACATAAGAATTCACATTTTGTGGGTTTTGTTTCTGTATCTTACACTTCTGGTTTTTTAATGATCACTACCAATGATTCCTTGCTTAAATATCTTTTAGTTGCAAGTCTTTATTGCTCGTATGTACACATACATTTTGTTTCTGTTTTCAGACTGCTAGTCTCTCTTATTATCTATCTGAAGGTTTAGTTTGTAAACTAACTACAAATACAAGTTTTTCATGTTTGCCACATCATTTGTTGTTTTCTTGAATTTGAGGCATGTTTGAAATGAGGATTTTATATAAGTATTTGGTTAAATGGGGTGTATGGTATAGGTATTGGTAAGTGTAGCTGCATGTACTATCCAATTTATAATGGATTTTTCTTCTTCTTTGCTTTCTCTTCCTTGCTCTTAGGAGCTGGTTTTGACGGAAGTAGACGTTTCTAATATGAGCCACTTATATTTTCTTCTGTTCTGATTAGATTCTTGAGCACTTTTTGATATGTTTGCTCTTCAATAGTGGAATTAACAAATGCATAGAACTCAATAACATGGCATAAAGTTATATGAACATAATGAGATTGTGTTACGTATGTTTGTCCCGGTTATTAATTGGGCTGTGATAGATATTTAACTCATTAAACATGGTGTAAGACAAGATAACTTAATGAGAATAGACTTGAAATTAATGTGTAGGGTTCTGAGAACTGGGACATGCTAATTTATAACGTGGACTTGTTAGATTACGCCTCTGAATATCACGTTAATATCATACAACCTTTTAGTTACTTCTCATGTTGACATTTGTATCAATGTTAAACATGACTCGTTTGTGTTCTTGAACATTTCAGGAAATTTTTACCGAATACGCAGTGCATTTGATTATGGGGCCAAAAGGCTAGCACAGCTTCTTGATTGCTCCCCAGAGGATATTGTCTCCGAGTTAAATCAGTTTTTTTCAAACACATGGGAGAGGCATGGAAGTGGCCACCGCCCAGATGCTCCGACAAGCTTAGATCAAGTTAGACCTTTAAATATGGAAAATGATGAGCATAAAAACGCATCAAGCAGCCTGAGAAAGAACAAACAATCTTTTTGTGAATCTGTGGCTGAGGGCTTTGAGAGCTTAAACTCTCACTTGTCTCTTTCTTCTAGCTATCCTATGGAAGGTAAACCTGTTACGAATGATGTATCTCATTTATCTCACATACAAGCGCTTAAAGGTCAGTTGAACAATTTGAGTATGTCTGATCAATGTGAAATGGGAAGTTCCAATCAGGGCTCGGAAGTTCATAAAAGGCGGGTATTCTTGAAGCCTTCTGTGGTAAATGAACAGATTCAAGGAAAGTACCTCTTTGCAAGGACAAGATCAAGCCCAGAGCTCACAGATGCTTATGGTGTTTCATCTTCTCGTTCTAGACAGGGTACAAAGGCTGATGTTGTAAAAAAACAGGCTGCTACCACAAGGATAGATAACAGTAGGAGAAAGAATATAGCATCGGAAACCATGTCTAGGGTAGACAATGTGTCATCTTCGGAAGACATTCCATCTGTTGGACAGACTATGTTTCAACAACATATTGATGCAGCTCTTAACTCTAATGGTACCTCAAGTAACTATATTGAGAATTCTAGTTTATGTAACAGCGTGGGGGAGGAACATGCCATGGTTAGACCACAAGGGATGCAACAGGCTGAACAAGATCTTGTGAACATGATGAATTTATCTATGCACAGATTTGGTGGACAGTTTCCCATGCCATTGAATTTGGCTTCAGCTCATTTGCCCCTTCCATTCTCCCCTTCTATGATTTCTTTTCAAAGAAATTTTGCTGGGATGATTCCTGGGAATTTTTCTTCATTTGAGTCTTCATGGGGAGGACCAAATTCACACTTGTCTCACGGCGCAAATCCATCTCCGTCGACACAGTATTTCCCAGGGATTGGATTGAGTTCTAATTCTGTCGAATTGGCTGAACAAATGAATGAGAATCTTGCCTCTTCAGAAATGGCACCGGGAGAGGGTGATGATGGATTTTGGCATGAAAGAGATGAGAAATGCAGTGCAAGTTTTGGGGATGATAGCTGTTTGGAAATAATTGACAAGGATGATAGACAACCTTCAACTTCTGGGAGTTCGACTTTCACTCAGCCTTCCAAGTCTGGTGGCTATGGACGTCTTTCTAGATCTCAACAAAAGTTTTGCAGAGAAAATGAAAAATGTACGAGTATTGAATATAGTGAGAGTTCCCTTCATGTTAACAGAACTAGTGATGTGTACTCGGATGATAGGAGTGGTAAAATAAGGTTTTCTTCTGCTTCTAAGGCTAGTTCGATCAGAAGCAAAAGCTCTTCTGAGAGCTCTTGGGATGGGTCATCAGTAAAGGCATCAAAAGGCAGAAGGGAGAGAAGAGGAAGTGGGACAGCTGCTTCCCCGACTTCTGCTGCTGCTGTTCCGTCTGCTATTTATGGGCAAGGAAAAGGCATCTCAGGCTCAGGGTATCATTCCTCTCTGGAGACAGATGATGAATCTAGAGATTGGAACGCAAACACCATTGGATCAGCAAGTGCTGAAAGAAGCACAACAACTGAACCTGAATCTGCTTTGCATCTATCTAGAAATCAGTTATCTGGCTACGAAGTGGCTCCGACAAGTCAATCAGATTCGGTGATGTCGATCAATGCGTTCCCTCTGGATCTTGGATCACGGCCAAAGGTTGCTGATAATTCTGGGATGCTCTTTTATCCTGCAGGGCCACCTGTGCCATTCTTGACCATGCTTCCTATTTACAATGTCCCCCTGATGGTGGAAATTCTGATACATCAACCAGTCATCGTTGCAGAGATGAGGGTCTTGTTCTCAATACCAACTTGAATCAAGGTTTCAAATACTATGGTGGGCACAATGCTGTCCAACATCTGAACATGTTTGATTCTATTGGTCAAGCTTCGACAATAGGTAAACAATTGGAAGAGGCAAAGGACATTCTCCAAAGTGATTTTGTTAGTCATTGGCAGAATTTGCAGTATGGACGTTCTTGTCAAAATCCTAGATATCATGGACCAGTGGTTTATCCATCTCCAGTTGCTGTCCCTCCTACATATTCACAAGGGCAGTTTCCATGGGATGGTCCTGGAAGACCGGTTGGGGGAGCAAACATGAACGTTTTCTCCCAGCTTTTGAATTTTGGTCCTCGTCTATTACCTGTTGCTCCTCTTCACGGAGCATCTAACAGACCCTCTGGCGTCTATCATCACTATGTTGATGATATGCCTAGATTTCGAGGTGGAACTGGGACCTATCTTCCCAATCCGGTGAGTTCTCTCCTTTAGCTATGCAATATACTCCATTCAATCCTGGACCAAACATTTAATAGTGTTCCAGTTCTTATAATGAGCTCCAAAATCATTTTGTTTGTCCAAGATTGCACTGTTATGTTTATGATTTCAGTAGGCTTTCTTACATTTTAGAGGCAAATATATTCTATCACTTCATCTGCGTGTCAGTGATTTGTTCCAGTATCTGGCTGAACTAGGGTATAAATATTTCTGCTACACCCTTTCCCCTCCCTGCTCCCGTTTCCTCCCTGAGAATTATGAGACGTGTAGGGGCCTTTTTTTTGTTGATGTCTGCAATAAAATGGATCATGGAAGGTTAATTATATACTATTATTGTTAAGTTTAATATGTTTTGTCTCTTATTCTTGCTTGTCAGTTATCTGTTATTTCTCCTGCAGTTTATATGATATTAAATGCCTCATTTTTCTTTCGTTCAGAAGGTTTCTGCTAGAGATCGGCATTCTTCAGGGGCACGAAGGAGTAGTTACAACTTTGATAGGAATGATGATCATGCGGATAGGGAAGGGAATTGGAATGCTGCCAAGGCTAGGTCTTCTGGGCGCAATCACAACCCTAGCCAGACCGACAAATCAAACTCAAGGTCTGATCACTTCTCATCTGGTGAGAGTCGACCTGATAGACCACCATGGACCTCTCACCAGCATGAGTCATCACTACCCTCTTACCATGCTCATGCTGGTTCATTGAGGTCAAACTCATCTCCACGTGCTTCAGCCTATGGAATGTACCCTATACCAGGGGTGCATCCTGAGGGGCTGACATCAAATGGTCCTGGTGGCCCTCCATTGGTAATGTTGTATCCATACGATCGAAATTATGGTCATGTTTCACATAGTGAACCATTAGAATTCAGTTCTGTCGGCCCAATGAGCTACATGAGCTCTAATGAAGCCTTGCCATTACCTGAAGGGGCACGACCCAGGGGGGCATTTGAGGAACAAAGATTTCATGGGAGTTCTCAGATGTCCTCTCCAGACCAGCCTTCTTCTCCCCACTTCCAGAGGCCATCATTTGACATGAATTGGAGGGGTTGATATGCTTGCTTTTTTACTATATTTCTTGCTGTGGCACAAAACAACTTGCTCTTGCCTCTTGCCATCCAGCTGTTGACTTTCCTGGTTCAAGTGAGTAAACATCTGGAAAAGTGAGATTCATTCTCCCTTTGTATTCCCGGAGCTTCAAGGGCAGGATGATGTCAGAAATACAATGATGAGGAAAATGTGGATGCCTAAGCGGGACAGGCCAGGTTCAAATGCAGCCCATCTCTAAGATTGGAATTGTTGCAGGTCATCCTTTTTTTGGTTTGATGGCTGGATGCTTCTTCTCAGAGGTGGTGGCAGGTTCTAGCCGGCTCTGGTGATTGTTTAATGCCGTCTTCTTATGTACACTAGACATCCTGTTCTAATATTTAAAGCGGCATGATTTAGAGATATTCGCATTTTGAAGCTGAAAATCTCCCGTAGGCTGACAAGCTGCTGCAACTTTAGGTTGAAAATACTCTTTCTTCCTTTTCAGCTACTACACATTTTGTACTAGATTTATTCCCATTCATTAGATCACTGTGTAAGGACCTAAGCTCTCTTTCCTCGGGTGCTTAACCGCTGGAAAGAGAATTGCTGTTGTTGAACAGTGACGAGTCGGCCATATTTAAAATTAGATGGCCTGCTTAAAAAGAAAGGAAACAAATTTGTTAGTTCTGCTATATCTATGGTTGAATTTTGCAGATTTACTTGACTTTTTTGTTTTGCATCTCGATAGGTATTAGCGTACCCGAATTGTGAAGATATATAGTTGGGGCGCCTGATATTTTTTTTATTGACGACTTAATTCGTCGTACAATACAATCTAAAGTAGATCTGTCAATTTGGGTCGCTGGTTCGGGTTGATATCAACCTAACCCAACCATTTAAAATATCATTAACCCCACTCAACCTAAAAATGGATGGTTAGAAAATCATGACCCTAATCCAACCCGTTTGAAATTCTTCAACCCTAACTCAATTCACCCAATCCATTTTTTCAAGCATGCAATAATTTAGATGGATTAGGAGTAAAATTAATAAAAAAAATCCAAAAACATCCAGTGCTAGCTGGCACCCTAATTAGGATGAAACAAAAGAGATAAGTAATCTTGCTTGATCAACCAAACTTTAAACGAATTTCATGTTATGCAAAGAATGTAAAAGTACTGCACCAATTTTCCATGAATAGAATAACACGTACTTTTTTCATAAGTTTATATCAGTCTAAGCCTAAAGCTCTACCACTGTTAGGGAAGAATTCTATCTAGATATGCACATGTTCCTAGTGCCCTTAAAAAAAGAGGAACGAAAATGAAAATCTTCATTATGCATTAGAGAAATATACTAAAGAAAAATCTTCTAAAGTTAGAAATAATTTATAAACAGAGAGCTTAAAACCTCAAACTATGAATGATAGTTTTAAAATAATTACACCTGTTTAAACTGAGTGGTCATGCCTGAGAAAAGTACAATCACAATCACTTAATCGTTACCAACAGTTGAGGAACTTTTATGCAGCACGCTATCTGCATTGTTGGCTTCAGAATTCACTAAGAGGTCTATAATCAAGATTCTACTTACAAAAAATACATATCACCTACTTTTGTTCACCATTCTAGATTATCTTAACATACATATGTTCTCAAGAACAACTATGGCAGTGAGAATAAGAAAAACAAGCATTGGGCAAAGATGAAGAGCGACATAGACATAAACAACAGCATAGAGAAGAAAAATGGATGTGAGTATGCAAGACGAGAGCATTTGGGTATTCAACATTATGTTAAGGTATGGTTGTGCCCTTTGTTTGATATGCAGCTGGTTGGGCGGTTTGTTTAGTTAAGATTATGTGATATTATTAAAGGTGTGAAAGCCCAACTGCACTTGGGCTTAAGGCTAAGGTATAGTTTAATCTAAAAATAATATATATATATGAATTAATATTTTTTTTTTTATTACTAACAATTATATTTTGGGTTTCGGGTTGGGTCATGGGTTAAGATCTCTACCCTGACCCAACCCACAAAATTAGCTTATTACCCTAACCTAACCCAAAAAATAGATGGGTCAATAATCAAGACCCTAACCCGCAAAATTATGGGTTGGGTTCGGGTTGGGTTTCGGGTTGGGTCAAATTTGACGGGTCTAATCTAAAGCATTATGGGGCGGTCATGGATTGGTTAAGAATCTTTCCCAAGAGGATAAAACAAGCTAGGTATGATCGGGGTGGAGCGGAATGGCGACGTGAAAGTAAGCGTCAATGGTTAGATTGATGGTGGCCATCGAATTCATTTAGAATTGGAACCAACTGGAATTGTCCTGTACGAAGTGAATACAAATACATTGTTTTGGATTTGAGACTGAACCAGGCCTGGAATTGAAACCACTCAGAACTGTTTGAAACTGTTTTTGGATTTGGAACCGCAAATCCGAAACTGGAACCGGTTAAACTAGTTGTTAGTCAAGGGCAAAACGTCGTTTTGGCCAGGGCACGTGTGCTCTTTTGACAAAAGAGTCGTTGGGAACCGGAACCGCCCAAAAATCCCAATAGCTCTTTTTCCTATGTGTCTAATGGCTCATATTGGCTCCAAACGGCTAGTTGCCCCAAAACCCCTATAAATACACAATTTTATCATCATTCGCACCACACACCTCATCCTACTCTTCTTCTCTCTTATTACTAGTATTTTCTTGTGCAATTAAGTGCGATATTAAGCATTCTAGCTACTAAAAATTTCATTTCCCACATTAGCTCTCAATTCCCATTTCCCACATTCTAGCAAAATGTCTAAGGAGATCGGAAAAGAAGTGATGCCTTCTTCCAACCTTCCAATCGATCCAAATTTTCAAGTTGATGAGCAAGACCAAATCGACGAGATGGAATTCGGGTATCATCAACAACCACATTATTCACCTTCATCAATCCCGCAAGATGGAAGCTATACAATTTCTCAGCACGAATCTACAAACATGGTGGCAACACAACCAGGAATATCTTCATTTGGTAAGTTTTAATATTAGTTACAATTTATTTTATACACACTTTCATTTTAATTGCATTATTATCTTAATTATAGTCTAAATCCATTTTTTTACAATTAAAGGTACATCCTCCATCCCCTCCGATGCCCACAATCTTGATCAAGATCAAGAAGAAGAAGATGATGCCAACAACACCGCTCCAACAAAAATGAAACCGGCTTCTTGGGTGCGGGAGTGAAGAAAAAGAAAAGCCCGGAACATACAAGTAATATTGCAATCTTTGCAGCAAAGGACTTGCATGGGCGGCGGGCACTGGAACCGGATCCTTTGCAAAGTACTTGAAAATGCATAAAATCTACAAGGATATGACGACAATGGCGGGCGGTACGAGCTGTCAAACTATGCTCACCGGGTTTACTCAATGACAACCCGGTCTAGGTTTTTTTCAATATGATAGAGAAAGAATGATCGGTGGCATGACTAGGTTTATGATTGATGAACAATTACCTTTTAATTTTGGTGAAAACTCTTATTTTGAAAATTTTGTTTGCATCACATTACAACCACAATATAGTAGAGTGCCTAGGAATACGCTAAAATTAGAGCTTTTGCAAAACATAGTAAAACTAGAAACCAACATTGGAAATGATGAATGCATTTGATGGTCGTTGTTGTGTAAAATAGTAGTGAAACTATCTTGCTAACTATGGGCAGTGAACCCAATCATTGTAGTACAACAAGGTCGTATCCACAGGGACTTAGTAACGAACTAGCTAATTATAAGCTTAGTAAATGTGCAAGAAGATAAATAAAAGTGCATAAATGTAAATTGGGGTTTTTGGTTGTATTTGAAGAAATAAAAAGAAATAAACAATAAACTAACTATCTATGATAGATGTAGCCCGGGATGGATATTTACGCCTCCTCCCCTTACTACTCCATTGTCAACCCTTGAACTTATAGTTAAACAACAGAACACTTAATTAATTAGCAACCTAATCTAGGCCTACTAATCCTAACCAATTTTACCGGAACTTCCATTCAGCTAAGCCCTGGGTCAATTGATAGCACTAAGCTTAAGTTCCACTAAGTTGCAATGTAGTCTAATCTCAAAATCGTCAAAATTAGAATACACTGTTCTAGTCCCCACGGTTTAGGTTTCTATCTTAGAATATCATTTTATAGAATCCCACAATAATGATAAACTAATTAGTAGGCCAAACAAACCAATTTAACACATAATTGATATTTTGGGCAAAACCCTAAACAAATCCCCAAATCATGAGCAACAAGTTTAGAAGCCATAAACACTCACTTCACGGCTGACTTTCGTCTGCCTTTGGAACTATGACTTCGATCTGCTCTGTAAACTGCGCTCGCTGCCTTCCCAGGTCTCGTCTCAAGTTGTAGTATAGACCTTTTGATTCTTCTTGCCACAAATCCAGAAAAGGGTAGCATCTGTCCCTAATCGAATGAGAAGAACTTCTTCGTAAGAAGCACTATTGGATTGGTTGCTTACACACTTACTCCTAGTGACGTCTTGACTTGGGCTTTTGAGGGATTCCCTGAAACCAGAGCAAGAACCGCTTTCTAGTTGGATTTGGCTTATAGCTCTTTGGCTTTCAATTGATCTTGGCCTATTGGTTGATGATAGGTTCCCCCGCTCTTGGCCTTTTTTCCAGTCTCATCTCGCATACTAGCAAGTATTCGTCAAAGAATGACTTGGTTTCATCTAGTTACTATAGCTCTTCTCACCTTTTTCTAGCCTGCTTTGTGTTGCTAGGAAATGGCTAAGCCTTTTTCGAGGCTTTCACCCGCACTAGCACTAGCACGTCTATATGGTGATATCCAACTCAAAAGCCTGAACACAAACAAGCTTACTTTTTTTTATGAAGGAAAGGTTTGGCAACAAAAGCGTTGGTTTCAGTTGGAAATGAGAAACAGGAATAGGAGAGACTTGGTATAGTTTCTATGCCTTCGTTCCGGCTATAGTCCATTAGCAAGCGAGTAAGGGAACCGTTCCTTCCGTTTAGTAAGAGAATACAAGCATTACGGCCTACTATCGATAGCCTCAGGATATTGACACTTAGCAATTAGAGGGTCGATGTAATTGAGCTCGTCAAGCAATCCAATCAGTCCTTGAGACAAAAAAGGGCCGTGGAGGGAACTTCTAACCCGAGAAAACACACTGAATAGCTTGTGGATCCTGTTTGTGATTGGCCCTTAGTTGGGTAGTAGGCACATCCAAAGGTGCGTAACAACTTGTAATCAGGTGTCTTGTGAAATAAGAACTTGTGTCACTGTATATGGCACTCGATTAATAAAAAAATAGAAGTGGTTTAGCCATTCCTATCAACAACGAGTCCTGTAGGATTGTTCCTCTTCAAACAAAGGAAGAAACTCTTCTTTATAATCCAACTTTCTCTTCAAAAATGTGAAGAGCTGACGCGCTATCCTTATGTTAGATTGAGACATTTTTAGAGTATTGGCAAGCATCCATGGCAGTCAAATAGGTTCTCGTTTGTGGTATAGGAATAGAGAAACTTCATTGTCTCAACTTAGAGGTCGGAAACCTCACACAAAATGAGAGATCTTGGATCCGTTTAATCGTTCGAAGGTGGAAAACCTATACCGAAATGAAAAAGGCAGCCTGTAATGCCCTAGCGAGCGACTAAAGAATAGTTTATTTTCATGGAGAAAATGTTGTATCATGTGACCATACCGAATTAACACCTCCATCCAAGCGTTCCCGAAGTGCAAGGATTTCCTTTCAGTGAGGCAGATCCACAACAGCTCTATGAATTGTTCCCTGTTGTGAGAGTTTAATTGTGCGGGATTCAAGGCACAGATTCTGACCGAGGCAGGGGGGCTAGGCCTTGAGCTGGGTAGACCGCTAAGGAAGCTATAGTTGTAGGTATAGATGGGCGGTCTAAGACCTTAGGGGAAGCCCAATTGGGAGCATATTGTTGCACTTAAACTTGAATTTCCCTTCGCGTACCCATCCCAAGCTACAATGAGACTACACTACCATTAAAACACAAAAATGAGAGAAGAGAGAAGAAATAGCCATGGGAGGTTGAAGAAGAGCTTCAATGGATCTTGATATGTGTTCGACTCCCCTCTTTTTTCTCTTCTTTTACCCTTTTAAAAGCATGATTCTCGTAAAATTTTGGCCCGACCGACCCACCCTGGGTCGGTCGCCCCCTGTTGAAGATGATGCACGTGAGTGATTTTAAGTCCAACTGACCCACCTTGGGTCGGTCCTTGGGTCAGTCGGTTCTAGTAGGTTACGACCGACCCATCGTCTGGGTCGGCCGAACCCACCCGGAAAATGTCTGACTGACCCACCCTGGGTCGGTCCTGTGGGCAAGCTAGTCTTCAAAACATTGTATCTTCTTCGTTTAGGCTCTGATTTTGGATCTGTTTGCACCCACGCATTTGTCTATTCGTCTACTTTTTTCCAAGCTATTTTGTTCTTCCTAATTCAGCAATAATTGTGTAAAACACCAATAAAACACAAAACTAGAGGAAAACTAGCTAGAGTGGAGAAATGAGCATGAAAAGTGTTGATAAAACATACAAAATACACCCCTAAAGTATGCTCATTTGGACACTTATCAGTCGTGTTTCATTAACTAGTGATATGTCGACATCTACTACTAATAAGGCATTTATTTGTGTTACACTTCATTGGATTCATAGTTCTTGAACGCTTCAGAAGCGTATTATCGCTTTTGATTTTTGATGATTCACATACCGGTCATAATATTTATGAGAAACTTATTGAAATATAATATGAGTGGAATTTGTTAGACAATGTATTCTAAATTTCTTTAAATAATGCTTCAAACAATGTTAGGTGTGTAGATTTTCCAAAAGCTAATAAGAGACTCACACTCTTGCATAAAGGAGATTACTTGCATGTTCAATGTTGTGCACATGTTGTAAATTTGTGTGTACAAGATGGTTTATCTAACTTGTCTGCTACACTAGAACCACTTACGCATGTAATGAGAAAAATTAGGAAATCACATGTTAAAAATGAGTACAAAAAAGTGTGAGCAATCCGGTATATGTGCTCGCCATTTTGCTCTCGACACCCCACTAGATGAAACTCCACATATGAATTGTTAGTTAAGACTAAGAAACACCAACCCAGTTTGACTAGTTTGTATAACACTATGGTAGTTCAATCCAATCAAGAATTAATGGGTGGGGACTTTTGGGAAAAGGCTAATGTTGTGAGCAATGTTTTAAAATGTTTTGATAGTGCAACTAAGGTAATTTCATCAGTTTATGAACCTAATGTGCATCTTGTCATAAATGAATGCATTAGTATTTTCCATGTCTTGCATGAGAATAAGAATGTTGATGGGATCAGTGGGGTTATTTACGATATGATGGCTAAAAGGTTTAACTGTTTCAATGAATTTTCTTTGATTTATTGTATTGTAACTATTCTTAATCCTCAAATAAAATTGGATGGTCTAACAAAATTGCTTGATTATTATTATAGTATTGTTCCAGGAGGTCCACCCAATGATGGTTATGTTAAGGACCATGAAGAAAAGGTTAATGTAGCCTTGAAAAAGCTACATGATGAGTATACTTCAAAGTATCATTTGGATGAGCTTTCTTCTGCTAGTGATAGTGGTTCCTCTAAACCACCACACCCCAGTAGCAAAAGAAGTACTTTGATTTCCAGTCTTTTGAAAAGACCAAAACCATTTCAATCAGGTTCCGGATTTTGTACTTATGATGATTATAATAACTTCACTTTTAGTTTTAATGATGATGATGGTGATATAGATGTTCTTAAGTGATGGCAAGCACATGAAGGCAAGTTTCCTATCCTTGCAAAGATAGCTCGAGATGTGCTAGCAATACCAGCATCAACAGTAGCTTCTAAGTCGGCGTATAGTGCGGGCAAGCGAGTGTTGGATGAAAAGAGATCAAGCCTTGCACCGCACTCAATTAAGGTTTGTGCTGAGAAGTATGATTGGGACTTAGCCGAGCTGAGATGCCAATTACGCTCATTGCAATACGAGGGGTAACATGATGATTAGTACGAGATGAATGGGCAAAACACCACTTAGGACTTTTATTTTGTATTGTAATCTTTAGAATGTATTAGTATTACTTTCTTTCCATGTAATGCTTTTTAGGACTTGCTAATTGAAGTCATGTTACCTCTTAGTAGCTGTAATCTTTTTCCTTATTAGGGTTTTCCCAATGGGGTTTTACCTAATAAGGTTATAATGAGACAGTGAATCATATAATAAAATTCTCTTTGTTCCTTAATTTTTGTAAATTCAATAAAAATTCCAAGTCTTTGTTACTTACACATTTAAGATTATAAACTTGAGAAATAACCTATATAGGAGTAGAGTGGACAAAAAGAGAATTGTGTGCGCAAATAGATCTCAAATTGGAGCTAAAATGAAGAAATTGGAGCTGACCCACCCACTATATATGGGTCGGTCCCCTTGGGTCGGTCGAAGACAAAAAGCTTACAGAAAGGTTTTTGTCTTCGACCGACCCAAGGGGACCAACCCACAGTGGGTCGGTCGGCACCAATTTCTCGACACCCAAATTCGGAACTGTATGAAATCGATATGGAACCGGAACTGCTTCAGAGCAGGCCAGAACCGGTGATTTGAGCGAAACCGGAACCAGAACTGCCCTGACCGGTTTCAAATACACATATCCTGGAACCGGAACCGCCGGAACCGGAATCGCGGCCAGCATTAGTTAGAGTGCAGGTGTTCTTCAAAAGGCTGCTTGCTCCCATAAGGGCAGGAGCGAGTCTGATCCTGCAGTACGGAGAAGGTACAACTGCCCCCTAGTCTAAAGAACAGTGAATAAAATGAATGGTTAACTAGTTTCGGTTAACTATCGATTAACCACTTCTAAATAAAGTAGTTATTACTATCAAATTTCAATACGTTCAATCGGATACAACTGTTTAACCATTAATAAAAATTCCAAAAAGGGAATGGACCGAGAAGGTGAAAGACTAGATGTTGAGGCAGGGAGAGAGGTAAGGCAAACCGTGGGGTTTGTCACAGAATTAGATGTGAAGTTCTAACCGAACACTAGCTATGAGAAAAATTTGAATAAATCTAGAATCAATTAAGGTGTGTGCACTTGCAAAAGCTGATAAATGCTAGAGAAGGGAAGGGTAGCGATTAAGCAAGCAAGTCTACTTAAACTCTAGCTAGTAAAAATGAGCAGATATAAGAGGCATCTTTTAGCCTTTAAGAATTACTCACAAATTATCAGAAACAAACTCGTAGAGAGGTAGTGATATGAATTGTAACAAGTAAGGGGGAGGGGATCATAATTATGTTGTAAGATCATAGTGCGAGAAGGATTTAGAGGTGAGTGGGGGAAGTGTTGTGTTTTTGAGTTTTATTGTTTATACTCCCCTTGTGTGGTTAATGAAGTTGGTAAACCATTATAAAATAATAAAAGCAAGGTAATATGGATATTGACCATAGAAGATGGAGTATGGAATTTGTGGAAGGCGAGAAATGAGTTGATCTTCCAATCCGTGGAATACATGCTAGAAACAATTGTAAGTCAGGTGAAATGGGATGTTTGGGGATGGACAAAAGGCTTGTGGAGAGACCTTCCAATGAGGGTGAAAATGTTCACAGAAAGTAATCATTTAGTTGACTTGCTGTAGTAGTAATGGTTGTCAGGTGTTTCGATTTTTAGGTTGTATTGGAAATTTTAAGCACCCAAATCCTGATTGTACACTTTTTTCTTATTGGGATTTTCCCATTGCCTTTAGCCCAGTAAGGTCTTAACGAGGCAGAAAGGATTTGGGGGGTAGGGAAGAAATACATGTATCTCGTTAATTTTGGTATTAAATAACAAGGCCGAAGCCACAACTATATATAAAAAAGTAGAGACTAAGAACTTTTGAGTGTGTAAGAGTTTAGCAGGATTAACTCGATATACATGGTTAGATCACCGCCTCTTGGTTCAAAAGAATGGTCAATATCAGATCACCGCCTCTTGGTAGTCCAAACAGGGAAACTTAACTGGGGACCAAAACCTTTTAGATCAATGGATGCATGGCTAGATCACCCCGGATTTGAAGATTTTATCAAGAGAACATGGGATGATCTAAATTACGGATCGACACTGCAGAAGCTGAAGAGTCTAAAAGGTCCAATAAAGAAATGGAATAAAGAGATATTTGGTATAGCAACTCAGAAAATTGATGGCCTTAAAAATGAATTACGGGTGAAGGAGCAAGGAAGAGAGTGGTGCAGTCCATTCATAATTTACGTGGTGGGCTGCATGCGGGATCCCTTAATCAAAGCTGGGCGGGAAATTCAGGTTTGTGGGTATCGATTGTTAAGGCTACTTCGAATAACTTGGTACTCAACCAACTACTGGAAGACAAATTGAGGGTCAGATTGGGAAATGAAGAGGATATATTATTTTGGCATGATCACTGGTGTCAGGGGGGGTACGGAAACTCCTCTATCCACGTCTTTATCGCCTATGTGTAGATACTGAAGCCACAGTTGCTGCATCTGGAGTATGGCTCGATGGACAGTGGGCTTGGCAGATTCAATGGCGGAGGGCTCTTTTTGAATATGAGATAGCAATGGTCGAACAGCTATTGAGAGGTATCACAGCTCCCATCTCTCCATATCATACTGACGATTGTTTGTGGATCGATAGTGGTGTGCGTTCAATCTCAAAGGAAATAAATAATACACTCCATGCCGCTCTGCGCTCTGACATGGCACTAGTAGGTGTCCCGGATGCTAAAGCAATATGGAAAGGTTTGTGTGAGCCTAGGGTTGCAATCATGCTGTGGTTCATTATCATGCGACGGCTTGTTACTCGAGAGGTTCTTTTTGAGAAGGACATGATTCCCATAGGCCAAAGTCTTTGCCCATGGTGCAGGAGATCGATGGAAGTATTGGAACATGTAGTCTTCTCTTGTCCGAATATTCGAGGAGTATGGCACCAACTCTTAAGATGGTGGAATATTTCTTTTGACTTTAGAGACACTGCACCAGATGTTACCAAGATTGGCTCACTGTGCAGTTGCCACCTAAAGCAAAAAAGGATATGAAGGTCTACCTTAGTTATGGAGTCTACTATATCTGGATGCACCGCAATGAGGTGATTTTTCGGGAAGAAAACCCGAATGCCTCCGTACTGTTACACAAATAAAGCTGGGTGTGTGGAGATGGACGAAGGCATGGTGGCCTAATTTCCCTCTGACTTGTAGTATGTTTATTGATGCGGTTTCCCTTAAAAACTATATTAGATCATGAAGGAGTCTGTCGTATTGCATTGTATTCCTTGGACACTAGTGGGATCTTTAGCGTTGTACTCGGACATGGTGGGTACTCTTTTTCCTTCTCAGGTTTTTATCCCACTGGGTTTTGCCTGGGAAGGTTTTAATGAGGCCCAAGATACCGGTCCAAATTCTTAATAAAATGGCCAATGGCCCAAATTATCAAAAAAAAACTCGATATACATGGTTGCTCAGAGATGGTGCGATTTATGGTTGATCTAGAGCTGCTCGAAACCTGTCCAGTCCGGTGACCCGGCCCGGTTCGGCCCGGAAAAAGCTCGGTAGGCCCGAATCCGACGGGCTGTCCAGGCAGACTTGGATAAAAAAACGAGCCCGAATAAAAAAACCGGGCCAGACCGCGACAAATTTTCAAACTCACGGGCCGAGCCCGTCCAGCCCAATTTTCAATATTATTTATTTTAAAAAATATATAATAATTTATGTCTTATATTTTATATAATACATATATCAAAATTATATTAATATATACAATAAAATTTTACTCAAATTTATATATATAATAATGATTTTGAAATTAAATATATATTTTTAATTTTTTTAATTTAAAGAATAAAAATAAGTAAATAACGGGCCGGGCGGGCCGGGCGGGCCGGGCATCGGCAGAGCTAGAAAAAACCGGGCCTAGCCCGAAGATATAAAAAACCGGGCTCAGTCTTCATGAGTAGGCCTGACGGGCCCAAAAAATCTCCTTGGCCCGGCCCGCCCGCCGGATGATCACCTCTAGGTTGATCATATTGAGCTAAAGTTGAAACTTGAAAGTGGTATCCTCAGGAAAAAAGGCAAGGTTTGTTGGGATGTTATGAGGATCGATGTTTTGGGTGGTACACTTTGGGTCTGTTTGGGGTAAGTTATTATGACTGACTGTCAGATCTAACTATTAAAATAAAATGGATCCCAAGAAAATTAAATAGAAGAGAAAAGTGGGCGCTAGATGGGTCCCCACCGAGGACCCACACCAAAATGCCAACCAAAATGTTAGTGTTTTAATCTTGAGATTTGAAAATATTAAATATTACCAAAAAATTAAATATATGAAGTGCTGAAACAGTTTTACTTCTTAACATTCGTATTTCTAAATATATAAATTTATCACTTCAATTAGGAAGAAGTAATTGTCAACTTCAACATGGCACAAATTAGTGACTTGGATGAGAATACTGAACTTGAGAGCATTGCACATAGTAAGTGATTTTCATCTACAAAAATATTAACATATCCCGTAAGTCAAGTGATTGACATCCGAGTGGTAGAGGACTGAAGTAGGGGACAGAAGGTCCTGAGTTCGAATCCTCTTACCACCCACTTTGGTAGGGGAAAGGAGTTTATTCTCTTATTACTCATTCTGGGGGAGTGGAGGAATGGAGTTTTCTCTCCGATTACCCAACCTGGTGGAGGAATGAAGTGCCGTGAAGGACGGTGGTGGGGGAAAGGAGTTTACTCTCCGAAGAGTCGTCAGAGATGCAAGGGAGGTGCGCCGTGACGGACGGTGGTGGGGGAAAGGAGTTTACTCTCCGATTACCCAGCCTGGAAGGTAGTAAGAAGAGGTCAATGAAGGTCTCTTGAGTCGGTGTATCCTTAAGCGGGAAAGGCATTCATGCCTCAGTACTGCTATATAAGCTGGGCAACCAGCCAATTATCAAAAAAAAAAATTAACATATCCCGTAAATTATTAGTACAACTGGTGACTTGGATGAAAATAGGTTTGGCTGTACGAATGGTATAAATTAATATTTACGGGATATGTTAAATAATAAAAGCAAGGTAATACCGAACCAAGATTTTTTTTCTTCTTTTGATCTTGTTACACAATTGTATTATGACTAGAATTCTATTGTAGAAAATAGGTTTGGCTGATTGCGATGAATGCGGTGAATGAATGGAGGATGCCATGTTTTAAGAGATTTTCAGAGAGCAAGAATTGTTTGGCATGAACTGATTGGAGCGACTGGGAATAACCAGTTGTATTCAGGTTTTTTGCTTGATTGGGTGAGAATAACTTGAGCCATAATGGTATGTGCGAAATCAAAGAGAATGAAACGATATAAAGTTAAGGAAGTAGTTGGAAGCCACGAGCTCTTCATACTTCAAAATGCAACACAGGTGGAGCTCGAAGAAATGATCTAAATATGGCTACTGTTGAAGGAGTGACTCGGGATACCGAGGGGAATCGAGTGTTTGGTGGGCATTTGGGGGTGGGGGATGTATTGGTGTTGGAGGCTGAATTGTGGCTATATGGAAGATGTTACAGATCGCCAGGGATAAGGGATGAACATCCATATTGTTGAAAAGTGACTCAATGTTGGTTGTTATATTTATAGATGGGCACGAAGGGCATGGTCATCCGTATGGGGCTATTGTACTAGCATGCAGGGATTTTTTTGCAACATGATTGGAATGTTCAAATCACTCACATATATAGGGAAGTAAATACTACAATCGACATTATGACGAATGCAACTTTTGAAGCGCTGAATAGGGAGAGTATTTTAATAACACCTGATTTTGCTTTCGATAGAGTAAAAAATGATATGCTTAGTGGAAGCCAGTGGAGACTTGTAACTATTAACTAGATTGTCTTGAGCATATTTGACTTTGTTTAACCCCTTTATCTACAAAAAAACTAAAATAAAAAAATAGTGTGTTACTTTGGTAGTGAATACAGTCCTAGACGCTTAGGATATCTCTGAATGGTCCTGGGACAGTTTTTTGTGTGCAGTTTTTAAACAGGTGTAAATGGCATTACACTTGGTGCATTATAGATGTTCGACTGGTATTAGATCAAAGATGGTGTGGTACTTGTACATAGTCTTTGATATATCATAAACTTTTTTACATATAATTATTTTACATTGATTTTTATTTACATTTGTTAAGATAAAAGGTACAATTTATAGGTATTTTTCAGTAGCGTTTGAAGTTGTAATAATGCAGGTGTGTGAACAATGGTACATTGGTATGTTGTAAAACAAATTATATAGTGATTTATAGTTAAAAAGATTTTGAAAATCTAAGATATTACACTTGGTACATTGTAGAATTTACGTTGGTATTATGATGACGATGGTGTGTGGCACTTGTTTTATATATATATATATATATATATATATATATATATATATATATATAGTATTCATAAACTTATTTCACATTAATTATTTTTTTACATTGGTTTAAGGTATTCCGTGTATGAAAAATTGGTGCTAATTCAATAAAGTAGTGGTACAAGTACATCCACATATTGGTACACTGTATATAAACAGTCCATCTTCAATCTTTTTTCAGCTCATCTTCAAATAGTGTGTAAGATGCAACAGTTCTAGTCATTTGTTGCTAGGAGGGACAAACACAAGAAACAGTCCCCTCATTAATCTTTTTTCAGCCTCCTCTTCAACTAGTGCGCAAGATGCAACAATTCTAGTCATTTGCTGCTATGAGGGGAAAACACAAGAATGAAGAGTGACGCAAAGCATGTATGTTCCTTAGCACTGTTGAAGAAGACAATTTAGAATATATGATTGGTTCTAGAATGAACTGTTTTCACCCCACCTTCAATTTGGTGTGCGAGATGCTGCCTTCTAGTGACTTATCTATGCAAATGTGTAGAAACAAAAAGAAAATGAACAGAAGCGTAATTGCTCACCACCATAAGCAGTGTTTCACTGCAAATCAAGAAAAAAGGTTACAGAAAGGGTAGGAGAAAGATAGAAACCCATAAACATGAAGAAACCATTAATTGCTCACAACAACGGATGTCACCGTTCAATTATATTAGGAAAAAATCACAATGTACTTTTTTCTTTCGTAATTCACAATATACCCCTGTTGGTTTTCGTAATTCAACTTTAAACATGCTTAAATGTTGTCCAAAATTGATGAAACTTTACATGGACGATGCTAAAGTGTTATATTTTGGTCCAATATCAAATTTGAAGTTTTTTGAGCTCACATGTGACCTGTGGGACCTAATGAAAATTGTGACATATTCATGGGTCCCACATGTCGCAGATGAGCTTAAAAAACTTTAAATTTGATATTGGACCAAAATATAACATTTTAGCATCGTTCATGTAAAGTTTCATCAATTTTAGACAACATTTAAACATGTTTAAAGTTGAATTACGTAAACCAAGAGGGGTATATTGTGAATTATGAAAAAATGGGGTATATTATGAATTTTTCAATTATTACCTCTTCACGGATGAATTGTTTTCAGCACTATCTTCAATTTGGTGTGAGGGATGCAGGAAGAGAATGAATAGAGGTGCATCTGTTGTGGGGATGCAGATAGTGGATAAACACAGGCGTATCTGGTGTGGGAGAAGTAGACTCAGGCACAGCATATTCACTGGTTAGGGTTACCAAATTAATTTATAATAGATGTAATCGAATCTTTCACTATTAATTCTCTGATGCAACATTTTAGATTTAGTCCACCATGGTTAAGGGACTTTTTAGTGGCCCTTATTAATATCTATTGCTCCCGCCAATTTATCCTCTATTTCTCCATTCCTGGACTTTGAGTCGTTCAGAACAGACTCGAAAAGATTCAAACCTCTCATTTCGAGGCCTACTTCTCTACCCTGGGAAAGGAACGCCGATCAGGTGCCCTAGCATCACCGCCGACTATTGCCGGATGCATCTTGTTTTGCGGGTTCTCCGGTTTAAGAAATAAATTGCACGATTGGGGGGGGGGGGGGGGGGGGGTCGGTGTGAAGGACGAATGGATATTAGTACTTGAGTTAGAGAACAACAGGATGAAGCAAAAGGATCGTGACCACCTCAATTCTAGATGGCGCTTTTTAGGGATTCTCATTATATTACAGAGTGAACAATGAAAGGAAATACTATGATTTATCAGAAGAGCTGCAAAAATTCTTCTGAACAAGTAATAACCCTCTCATTTTTTTGTTCCTCCCCCCTCCAACACCCCACATACGCACAATTCTGCAATTATTCCTTATGCAACACATCAGAGGTGGGGGTTTTCGTGCAAAATCACTGCTGATTTAAATGACCATTGGATTCCAAAAACTAGTTGCTGCTCTTCATCCTTGCTAGACTTTCCAAGAAATCCCTCACCTCTGATGTGTTGCATAAGGAATAAGAAGCTCGAGTTTCCCTTGGAGTTGAAGCCACGATGATTGAATAACCCTGCCCCATCGTTTGTATTACCTGCATCAGTCTCAGGGAAGTGAAATTGTAATTAGGATGAAGCTTTTGGTATCATGAGTAATATTAGATGTGATAGTTTCTATTTTCACACATACAGTATGTCATAATATGTATAAAATAGATATATGTAAATTACCTTGAAGGCATCTTCATCAGTCCTATCATCACCAATGTATATAGGGAAAACAGTGCTGCTTGAGCTGTATTTAAACCCGAGGCTATCAATCAAGTACTCTACAGCATGCCCTTTGTTCCAGTTTATCAATGGCCGGATTTCAAAGACCTGTTAAACATAAATGTTATTGAATGAATTCATCCTTCAGTCTTCTCCGATCCAACTTTCTTGTGCTTTGAAGTAAGTGATCTAAATGTCTACGCACCTTTTTACCATGTGTTAAATGAAACTGAGGATGTTTTTCAATTATAGATCCGACTTGTTCTTCTAGCCTGCTCATATTCTGCAATTATTGACAACATGGTGGATTTTATAGGCGATTCATTATCTTTTATTGAGAGACTTCAATCTAGGAGGTCTGAGTGATTTTTCACTAATAGATATAATTTTACCTTCTCATGTACATTTCTGAAGTGCACTGACATGCAGAAATGATTGTCTTCAATTTTCACGCCTGGAATTCCTTTGGTTTTCTCATTCAGTGACTTCTTTATCTGTATATTAGAAAGAATGACAGGCCATCCACTTAGCATCGATACCATAACCAGGCAGCAAAGATTGTGTCTGATTTTCAGAGTATCTCGCATACCTCTTCAACCTCAGGCAAAAACTCCTGGGCTGGTTGATAGATAACTACGTTGTCACACTGCTAGATACCAATAAATGTCAGTATGAGGAACTCTTCAGTACCGGAACAATAAATCTTTTCAAAAACTGGAACTTTTCACAGTCTACAGTGCTTATATAAGGTCTCCGTTCTTCAATTCTCATCTCTAAATCTCTATGCAAGTGAAGCCATGGGGGTGAATAAAGGTTGATACTGATCATCAGCAAGCTCAAGAGATAGGAGAAAACATTCATTCATTGAGATAAATTAGTATAGTATAAGCCCAACCTTTCCATGAACTACTCTTGTATGATGTTTCTGATCATGGACCCTCGCTGGGTGCAGTGGAGCCATTATGTCCAGTCCATGGCTCCCAGCATAGTAAATATTGTCTAGCTTCACAAAGTCATAAACCTGAAAATAAAAAGGTCCAGTTATAGAGTTTGTCAGTCTCTTTTCAGATTAATCTGAAGTCTTTTGTTTTTATATATGCAGGAGTACACTTGCCTTGTCTCTGCTTCTTCCACTGATTATTGAGGTCGGGAAACAGCGACCCGCCTCATGAACCGCTGAACGCATCTGGAAAATTTCATTGATATCTCAGTCAGTATGGCTAAATTTTATTTACTTTTCTCTATGAGTTTATAGCTCAATCTGTTCCTTTTTCAACATGTTTACACGGCATTGAATGTTTTCTTTGCAGAAAAATCCTTCTGTGTGAGAGTATATTACGACTGCTCATGTATGTTTGTTACCTTGTCAGACATGAAAGCAGCATCTGGGTCATCAACAATGGGTGACAGAGTTCCATCATAATCAAGAAATAAAACTATCTGTTTCCCGCCTGTTGTGGCCATCATGCTGCCAAGTAAATCTAGAGCTGAAGGGTGTTTTTTCTGCAGGGTAACCAAAAAGGGTTATCGAAGCTGGAAATCATGTATATCTTGATTTTTGAAGCATGCCCATGAGAAGATGGCCGTTAGTGATCTCCTTACAACAAGTCATTTCAACAAAGGCATTCATAGCAAACGACCTGAAAGGATTAAAAAAGAAAGAAACGCGAACAGTTAAATGTTTCTGGAACTCACAAGCCAGGAGTCGTATGATGAATGCCTGTTGTCAGTAGTATTTCTTTCCCTGCTTAATTTTGCTGGTTTCATACTCTTGATCTTCTCAGTTAAGTGGGGAAGTCCCATAACTGATCGTGAAATGCACTCGTATCCTTAACCTGCAATAGAATTTGCCGAAACAGTTTCAGTTGAACAGAATCTGCAGGATTTACAAACTGCACTAGCCAGTGAAGGTTTCTCTCAAGTGTAACAAACCCTTGCAGCTATCAACTCAAGGCTGTTCCTGACGATATAAACCTTAAAAATAAAGAGTAAGAGCAGAGACGGCTAGAGGATCCAGCAGCTCCAGGTTAGACTATGCACTCTAAACTTTTCTGCTTGAATTTTGCCGGTGTTCTTTTTCTCCTGGTATTTTTTCCAAGCTTAGCAACAGGATATAAAATTAAGGTAGGACGCATATCTCTTTAACCTGATATAATTTTTTGGAAAGATGGAGGTATGTACCTAAAGGCTTAGCACTATAGAAAGCAGTTGGTCGTTAAGGGGATAAGTCCAAAAAGGCATATCATCACAAACATTTCGTGGGCTAAAGTAAACTTTCCCGTTTCAAACCGCAAGTTGCATTCCTTACCATGCATCTTTTGTCCTATCCATTTATTAATTTAGTTTTAGGAGTCTAAAATGAGAACCTTAACAAGGAGGGGTCAGGGTACTGACAAGCCCGTCATGGTGTTGACCTTGGGTTTTCAACAGGGTTGGGTGATCAATTTGTTGAATAGCTGAAAGTGGGAAAAAGTTAAGGTGAAGAAAGGAAGGGTAGGGAAGCTCTTGTCATCGGTACCTACGTGTTTACATTTAATAAGTAACAAAAATAAGAGAGATATTGAAAGTACGGCAGACATATTGTGTCTTCTCTTTTCTTTTAATCATGATGTTGAAACTTGACCCTGGATTTTGACTGGTATATCATGTGACCACTCCTGAGAAAGTGACTGAAAAGTTAAGAAATGTGGTGCTTGAAGAGCTAGAGTAATAAGTTCTTATAATTCAGCCCGAACCCGCACCAGGGAGAATTTTTTCTAAGAGCTTGGGGTCACTAACGATCGAACACCTGGAGGAGACTATCTCTCGAAGTTGTTTCCTTATTGGGGTACTGGCCGCCCGATACATGTTCAAGCCTTTTCTCCTCAAAAGTTTAAGTTGAATCACTCATAACAACAAGTCAAGATGGCCGAGTTGGTCTAAGGCGCCAGTTTCAGGTACTGGTCCGAAAGGGCATGGGTTCGAATCCCATTCTTGACAATAATTATTTTTCTACAGACATTTATTCTTTAGCGGACAAAGGCAGGGTATAATTGGAAGGGGGTTCCTACCAAGTCTTGCATTCATAAAATGTTGGCTCAATCACTTGGTTCCCAAGCACAGATGGAGTCCAGTACTATTGTTAGGTTTATAAGCTTTTTATAACAAGCCCATTCTCTATAAGCAAACTACTAGTACTTATAAAATAGTTAAAAGAAAAGAGAAAGAAAGCTATCGCCTTGCTTGCAATTTGTGGTTAGCTAGAGATTTATAATTAATAGTTAGATGAGTGATCAAAGATTAGCTTGGTTTTACGCTGCCTGTGTATATTGAATGACAAAAAACATACTCTCACCTGAATTAAGCTAGCTAGTATATACATACGCTGAATGAGCCCACCGGTGTGGTGGAGGGGCAAACAAGCCGCTGCGTTGCGTGCGCATAAGCGGAAAACTCCTTACTGCATGTTGTCAGTTCCTCGCGTTTCTCCTCTTCGGTATATATAGTGAGAAGTTGGAAGGTGGGATACAGAAAAGTGGAGTTCTCTGTTGGAGAGAGGGGTGGAGACATTGAAGATTAATTTAGAAATAACAAATGTTGTGTAAAAGTGTTAAAAGAAAACACGTACTAGTTACTACCCCATTTATGTGCCAAACATATGTGAAATAAGTAAAAAGTAAGGCTTTTAAAAGTTGTTATGTATAGCACTTGAAACAAGTTAAAAGTGTGTTGTATTTCTTTATCCACCTCAAACTCAAGAGAAAAAGAAAAATAGTATTAGAAAAGAAAAGAGAAAGCAGCATAGATTTTGTTCTTTTTATTTCATTTTATAATGAACGACGTTTTTATTATTTTCCTTTAGGAAGGGAATGTGGAAGTCCACCTCCTAAAACCATATATTGCTTCGCCTCTTAATTTCATTGAGCATGACATTCTTCACCATATGAGATCTTGATGTCTTCATTCATTCCTCGAGTAGCTTGGAAAAGCAGCAGTTTCACAAAACCAGCGTCGCGTAACCCGTTTTACAGAAGGAACATTCTTAAGGATCATGTTTTGTTATATCTGTATGTTACAGGTTCAATATTTCTCCTAATCATGCAAATGTTAGATGGTGGCATCTCTTTTGTCAGGAGATCCCCACCTCGTGACCTATATAACCAATGTTCAATGATACAAAATTACTTCCTCAACTTGCACAAACCCTTCTTTTCAGTTTTCACTATCCGATAAAAAAAAAGAGTAGTATAAACATTTGATATCAGATAGCATTAGTAGAAAAGGATTTTTAATGATGACGTTTAAACCACGATTAAATGAAAAACCGTGGTTTAAAGTTTATAAACCACGGTTTTCAGGGAAACCGTCATTTAAGGTACACGCCAGAGTGAATATACCACGGTTTTTGGAGAACCGTCGTATATAGGTTACTTATACCACGGTTTCCAGGGCAACCGTCATTTAAGGTACACGCCAGAGTGAATATACCACGGTTTTTGGAAAACTGTCATATATAAGTTACTTATATACCACGGTTCCTCGGCAACCGTCATTTAATTGCACATCTTACTATATTAAACCACGCTTTTTTGGTGAACCCTGGTATATAGTCTAAGCGGGAATTTCAATTTTCGGCTCAAATTAACGCGGTTCTTTCTCTCTATTCTCTTATATAATTCTCTCACGGTAATTTTGCAACCCAAACTAGCGAACGCTCTGCAACTCTTCTTCATTCTCTTCAACGCTCATGGTAATTTTGTAACCTATATTGGCAAACAAGGAACATGCTCCGACTTCTCTCATTCTTGTTTTCACGGTAATTCTCTTGTTTTCACTGTAATTTTTTGCAACCCACACTGCGCTCTCCACTCACTGTAATTTTTGCTTCCCTAACCGGCGAACAAGGAACATGCTCCGGCCTCTCTCATTCTCTTGTTTTCATGGTAATTTTTGCAGCTTACACTTGTGAACAAGGAACACATGCTTTGCGCACTCACTGTAATTTTTGCAACACTAACCGCGAACAAGGAGCATGCTCTACGCCCCATTGTTCACTCATTATTTTGCAACCTTAAATCACAAACAAGGAACATACATGTTCTGGCCTCTTCATTCTCTTGTGTCTGTGCTCTGTTGAGATTAACGATTGAAGGCGGCGCTTCTAAATCGCCGACGATTCGAAAAAAAAAGTTCATAGACTATAAACCACGGTTATATGTATAACCATCATTTAAAAGGAACTTTATACCACGGTTCAGGCTTGAACCGTCGTATAAAGACACTTTATACCACGGTTCAGACCTTAACCATCGTATAAAGTCGATGAATTCCCTCGGGAGAAAAGGTCTTAAACGACTGTTTCGACCAATCGTCGTTTTTTCTCTTAATTTAAATCACGGTTATGAACCGTTTATAAGCATTTTTTAATATGCGACGCCAGCATTTTTTAGCAAAAAAACCGTGGTATTAAACATTTTCTGCACTAGTGTAGGTCAATTGTGGTATCATTAAGGCAAGTCAAAGTTCTTCTTGATTGTTTCTTTGTTTATGTACGTACGTACAATTGTTGAGTTCATAATACTTGTTTAATTAGTACTTATATTCAAGTTGTTTATAAAAGATTATCAAGATGTAAAGAATAAGTAACGATTGTAATCCAAAGTCTGTGCCATGGTGACTTATGGATTCAAAGATTCACTGCCATAGTCGCCCTGAAAAATCTTTCACAAATAGATCCGTAAACTCGTAATTTTATTTACTAATATTTTGTGTTGTATTTTCTACTTGTCAAGTTCTCCTACAAGAGTTTTGGTTCTATTAAAAAAACGATATTAGTATAGAAACAATTGTGTATTTGATTTGTCGAGTTTGTGTGTATTAAAACCCAAATGTTCAAATATCTTATTATGACCATGCCTTCTTCTAAAAACTACTGAACTTTTTTTTTTCTCTTTCTGACTTTCTTATTGTATATGATATATAAACACATCTAATACCAGGTCAATTTATTGTTTTTTCTGTAATTTACTTTTATATTTGCATTTTTCAAAACAAACAACACCTTTTGTTACACTATATATGTCATATGTGTGTACTTTTATGGCGATGGCCAGAATAATTAAGTGGGAGGGTCATGTGGTATATATATTGGGCGTGTTTGCACCTAAAACATGAAAACAGTGGGAGTCGATGATAGTTATTATATAGAAACATGTGAATGAAGGAAAGAAAACAGATAGACTTAAGAAGATAGGTAGGAAAACAATAAATCTCTCGTTAATCAATAAGAGGGTACCATTTAAATATGAAACATGAAAATAACTCTGTTAATATATCTTTTGTTAATTATCAGACATTCACTACTTACAATAAAACAGAAATTGTTAAGTTGTTAAGAGTACAATAACCAAGTGCTCGCGGCACACATCATGGGTGACTCACTTGTGTGGTAAAGGTGGGGGAGTTTAGCAAATACTATTACACAACCGAAAAAAATAGGATTGTGTTTCTGGGCATACACATGTATAAAATTAATAATATGTAAAAAAAATTGATCCACCTAATAACATGTAAATGTGATTTCGAGTCTGATCTGGTGCCACCATTGTCACATGTCATGATGTTACTGGTGCGGTAGTATTATAAAGAAATTTTGAAGAAAAAAAAATAATGCATCAGAATTCGGTGCCCGAAAAGGATAAAATTCAGATCAACCACTCACCTTTTTGCCATGTGTCACACCTTGGCAGGAAAAATAAAATAAAAGTCAAAGTGTTGTAACTTAGAAAATATAAGTGCAAAAAAAAATCATTATTCATCATAATTCGTGCTCTTCAAAACAGGATGCGTCTTGAATATATTTTGGTAAACTTAAAATTTTATGTTTTACATTGTGATGTGTTAGTGCAAAGTGAATCTTATGTTTACCTAAATAAATCAGTAGCTATTATGCTACTATTTGAGCAACGGTCGCAGGATCGATTCTTGATGGTGCACATTTTAGTAGCACGCTAGTTTGAATTAATTATGCCATTGGTATGGAGTCTGTTTATACCCATACATCGCGAGTTCGATCCTTGATGTGTGCCCCAAGAATGGCCAGGCCACACATGTGCATAATAATACTTACCACATTCTTGGTGGCAAAATTTTAAAATGCAACCACTTAAGTTGGTATCTAAAAAAATTTATGCTACTGAATTCAAAATTTCTATCAGAAGAAAGAGTAGTGGCAAAATTGCAACCAACCAGAAAGCGGTAGTGAAAATCAAATTTGCCACTAAGGGTTTACCCACCGCTAAACTCAGGTGGCAAATGAACAAAAGTCGATAACCCGTTCTATTTGGCTACCAACAATACATATTTTTTGCATCTTGAACTTATGTTTTACAGGTTATAACTACTTGCATTTTAATACTACTTTTTTCTCTTTAATATGTCACATATACTATCTAGTCAACAATCTATATAAATAACCAATAAAAAATGAAATAATGATTGGGCCGCTAAGTCGACACACTGCTTAATGCCACCGCATTCTCAAATGATATTATTGAGTCTTTTTTGTGTTAGATGCTAGCTGTTATAAGAAGTAAAATTTTTAAAAAAATTGTCTGAAAAATGAGCTAAGAAAACTGAATACCCCAAACCTTGATATGTTGTTTAAATGTTAAACTATGGTATTTAAAGGCTAAAAAGTGCCTGAGAAACATTAGTGAACAATTTAAACCATAGTAAAAACAATAAAGCACTAAAAGACAGTTTGAGCAAAACATGCTCTAAGCTTGGAGTGAACTTGGTTAGGACCCAATGAGCCTACCAAGACTTAATAACATTCAATTATGATTTGATAAGGCTAATTAAGTCCTTAGGAAACTTTGGTAGACATTTAAACCAAACAAAACACAAGAAACACCTTAAAGTCAATTTAAGCAAATACTTGCTCTAGACTTGGTGTAACCATGTATAATACCTAAAGGTCATTCTTAGACCTTATAAACATGCTAATGAACATATTAAATCAATTACCAAAGAAAACCAAGCTTGAAAACAAGTTAAAACACAAAATGTGCTTTAAGGAGTCTTAAAGCACATTTTTGAAAAATTGTCTTGGAAATGGGTTTTGAGTGGCTAAATGTCCATCATTACTCTTTAATAAACATGTGTACTACTTAGTATCACATTTGGAAGTCTTAATCAATGGGAAATCAAAAATTTCACAAATATATGCCTTAGTTTGTGAATAGTAACTAAATTATGCTAGTTTATAACATAAGTCAACATAAGTAATTTAATTGGTCAACAAAGACCATAAAACCCCTAAGTACTAAAAGGGGGCCGGTTTTTATTGTGGTGAGTCACCACTCTTGCTAGTTTGATAAGTAAATAAAGATGACAACTAAAGTTTACTATTTACTTTATAAGTAAATACCTTGTAAAAGCAAGCTCTCATTTCATTCCTTCCTTTCCCACTCATTTCCACCGTCTCCAACCTTCTTCCCTCTCTCTCCATTGGTTTTGCTACAACAAACCATACCATCTCCATCTTTGAATGCTTGTAACTTCTAGCTCCGTGATCCAAATTCAATTTCAAGACCACCATTCTTCTAGTTGGAGCAAACTCTACACTTCTATCTTTTCAAATCTTCAAAAGCCTCATTTCGGTGCCATGGAGATTCACCATTAAAGGAGCTTGAGCTCATATTTTCATGCCTTGTCATTCTCCTTTGCTTCAAGGTAAGGAAAATCAAAGCAAATCAAAGTTTCCTCTCATATTTCTACATGTCCAAAAATTCACCATTAATGGTGTCTTCTCTCGTTCTTCCTTAGCTCCATTTCAATCTTAAAAGGGCTAGGAGGATTCCTATCTTGCTACTTATTCAAGTTTCCCTCTCAAATTCCAAGGTAAACTTCCATTTTAATGAATTAAAACACTTATGTTAAACTAGGGTTTGTATATGAGTTTAAGTATAAATTTTAAGCTCATTACCCTTATATGTGTGTGTGGATAGAAGGTTGACAAGTGATCAAGTTCCTTGCTAATCCTCAATCCAAAGGAAACAAGAAAGAAGTTTGGAAGGAGAAGAGGTAATAACCTATCTTAATGTAAGTATGTCTTAGGAAATTGAGCTTTGAGAATGCCTAATAAATAACCTAAGGAGCCAACGGGAAATGAGCTAGTAAATGCTCTCAAGGAGTTTATTAAGGGCATATGTATTGTTGCGTGTATTTGCAGGTTAAAGGCAATTATTATGTGGGAAATTCAGTGTTTAAGGTTTATGCAATTTAAGGGCCTAAGAGCCATGTTATTTAAGGGCCTAAGTGCCAAGCAATTTAAGTTCATGCACTATATTGTGATGTAGTGTAGTTTGAGGTTTAGTTGTGTGTAAAGAGTGTTCCTTGTAAAGGTGTGTCTTTGATGGTTAAAGGATGAAAAGCCATGTGTTTGTGTATAAGGATGTGAATTAAGACATTGAGTGTTCTTGGGTTGTATTAAAGTGAACAACTATGTGTTTTGGTGTTAGGTGATACAAGAGAAGCTATGGCGAAATTTGGTTAATGAACAAGGAGTTTTAAGTGTCTAAATGATGTTCGGTGACCTAGGTTGAACTAGGAATGATTAAGGTTTAAATTGGTGAAAGAAGGTGAATTAAGGTGTTCTTAGGTGTTAAAATGTCTTGGGTGTTATCTTGGAGGATTTAGGACGCAAATGAATATTTTAAGGATACTTCAAGATCATGGTGAGATTGTGTTAAGGATTTATACAAGTTTTGGCACCAATGAGGAAGTAAGGTGTTGTGAGGAAGATGTGTGAACTTGTGGAGAAAATTCTTGGAAGGACATAAAGTGTTTTGGTGGGCTAAATAATGTGTGGGAACATGCTATAAACCTAAGGGGGAAACATTATAAGTGTTGGGCATTTTGGCAAGAAATGAGTAAGTGTTTAAGGGTGTAGAAAATGAGGTTTTTGGCACATCCAAACTTCCGTCCAAACTGGGACGTTCGGACATGCCCTGTTGCGCGTAAGTTTCCTGAGTTTTAAAGCTGCGTCCGAACTACCGTCCAAATTTGGAAGTTTGGACACACCCATCTATATTCTCTGGTTTGGCCTCGACCAGTGTCTGAACTTGGGAAGCTCGGACACATGTTCGGACATTCGTCAGTTTTCACCCTTTTGAGTCTCGGCTTGCGTCCGAACTTCGGAAGCTCGGACACAAGTTCCGACATGGTGCTGTTTTGACCAAAAAGTTTGTTTAAGGTTATCTAATGATGGGGATTGGTAAGTAATGATGTTAGGAGGTTTTTAAGAACATGTTAAGTGAGTTATAACGATAATTGGGTGGGTGAAAAGTTGTATTAAAATGTGAAAGTAAAACAAGTTAAAAATGTGAAGTTATTTAACTGATTAACGGGAGTAAGTCATGAGCATTAGACTTTAAACAAACAAGTTACCCCGGTGTTAATGAAAGTAAATGTAATGTTACCAGTTGTTCAAAGATGTTACGAGGAACATGTGATGGCACGTTAGAGTGAAACCCCGGTGACACATATGGTTTTCTTGCAACCTGTGTCCTACCGGATTACACCGGCTTGTATGCCAATGTGTTTTTCTGTATGTTTGCCACGTTATAAGATAAATCATGAAACGAGTTTACAGTCGTTATTGTTGTTGTGTGTTTGCGTACCGATACCGGTAACTTCGAATGCGCATGAAAGGCTAGTTAACCATTATTAGGTAAACGTAAGAGAACGGTATCCGGTAATAACGTTTCCAACCTAAGGAACGTTCTAACCATGGCTATGTGTGAGTTAGTTGTGTGATGTTGTGTGTGATGTTGCTGTAAATATATGACCCTCCTTTGTGTGATTAACTCAGTTGTAATACTGTATTGTGTGCTAATGTGATAGGTTCCACAGCGGAGTCTTTATCTGTGAATATATATATATATATTATGGGGGGTGAGGAATCCGGTAGTTCCGGTCGCGCGTTGTTTGGGAGTTGTTGTATACAGTTTCTTCAGCTTCCTCTCTGTTGGTTTTCTTCCTTCATTGGTCTTCAATCACCCCTGAGCTTAACCAAGGCTCTTGACTCACGTCTGTTGGGGATTATGTACGGTGTGTTCGGATCACTATGTCTGATCCATCTTTGTGTTAAGTTATCTGTTCGTCTAACAGGACGGTAACGAGTTATGTAAACGAGCTTAGCATGAGTTTGGCAGCATTCTCTAGGCTCTCCCAGTGAACTAACTATGTTTGGGGCGGTTCCTAAAGAGATCCGTACCCGTTATGTTATGTGTGATTGATGTACTGTAATGCTTATTGCGATGTGATGTTATATGTTGTTTAAATGTGAAGTATGTGGATCATGGATATGAATCCCAGTTTATAAAAGAGACGTTTATGGATAACCCGACTAGTGGGTAAGTGTCATCTATTAAGGAAATAGCTCCATTAAAGGAGAAACACTCTAGGGTCAAAGAACACAAAGAGTGATTTATTAGGTGTAGACGTGTTGTCTGTATTTGTTGTGACCACTGTTGTGGATTGTAATGTATTTTGTGTTATTGGTGGACATGCATGATTTAAATGTAATCAACCGCATGCTAAGATGACAAATAGTTGTGCGTGGCCCGGTAGCATGCGGGCTGCGGGATTACCATACCAGCAAAGGTGCTGAGCCCCCTGGGGGGCCACCCTTTCTTCTCTTTCCTATTTCAGGTACAAGGAGCTGGAAGCCGTTCGAGAGTAGGACGGGGTAGTCGTTTGTGCATGGGTAGCCATCTAAGTTGTATATGTACAATAGGTGTAGTAAGACCGAAATTGTTATCGGCATTAGTTTGTACTCGGTACAGTTGGAATGTATATGTATGTTGTTGTTGTTGTTAATGGAAAGGGGTATTAATGTGTAGTCGCTCGGGAATCTAGTCCATCAGACCGATACAATGTATATGTAATAGCCTTGTTAGCCACGTGGGTGGTTAACGACGTGTAACACCAACGAGTTAAGTAATGTGATGAAGTATGTTTTCCGCTGTAGTTTGTTGTTAAGTGTGTTATTGTTAGTTGGGATGTTACAAAAAGTGGTATCAGAGTGAAGTATCGCTCTGATGACTGAATTACCGAGCTTAGGAAGTACCGAGTTAGGATTTTAGTACTTGGGGTTAAGGGTTGAGTGATAGCGTGAGAGATACGCTAGTTAGGAGTACCAGTGAATACTGGGAACCTACAATATCCATCCCACCCTCCACAAACCCTATTTTATAACTTGGGAAGGACGCCAGAGAGATGAAAGTCCACTCTTACTCGAGAATACCCGATCTGGCTGTTATTAAGTATCTCTGTAAGTACGGAGAACCTGTCATATGGTAAATTCCAGAAGGTGGGAATCCCGAAGACGGTTTCCATCTGAACAATATTAACCGCTCTTGTTAGCGAAAAGTGGAGAATCCTATGCATAGAAGAATAGAATTTCCGGCAACCTGGGTCGACATGCCGAGCAGTCGAGAACAACCAGCTTGCAACGGACCAACCGTGCAACAGACAATTAGTGATGTAATGGAACCGGGGACGAGTGTCTACGGGACCACAGTTGTTAAATAATACACCAACGGTATACCAACCGACAAGGGAACTACCACGTAGTGCCCAAACAAGAGACAAGTCTCAGTAACCACGACAAATGCTTGGAACGGGCTACGAAGAAAATACAATGCTAAGAAAAAGGGGTCTCCAAGAATGGGAAACACCCTAGCTAATGATTATCATGTAAATACAGTGAGAAGTCGCCCAAAGGAATTATTATCAAGACTGTAAGATCAAGTAAGGGCCAACAAGGCCACTGATGACAGTGCGGGTAACAACAATACCACAACCGGTATGTGTCGAACCGATAGCCAGTTAGCATGGCGCACTTGTCATGGCAAGTGCTGCTATAACAGGGCTGTTCGGGAAAATTTTAACAACTACAAAGTACCTAGTAAAGTACCATGAAGTTAAGTGAGATCATCATAACCGTGGAAGGGCTTGATAGCCTAACCTCTATAATTGGAAATACACCAGTCAGCAGGAAGCTAGACTTAGTTAAGGCAAGAAAACGTTGTGAAACCACGAGAATTTTTCTTTCAAACTTAGAACCATTTCCAAACCCTTTTTCAAAACCAAAGTTTTCCTTCAAACCTATACTCATTTTTAACCTTCTTTTAAACCAAACCAGTAAACCCAAGGGTAGTTGATAAGGATACAACAGTGGATACACCTTACCTTGATTAAGTTTGGGAAGCAGGGCATGCATATTATCACAGGATTGTATAAGGGAGTTGACAACAGAATACTTCACCTAGGCGTGTGACGGACACTATGAGTGTACCAACTGTAATGTGGGATGACCGCACTCCGATAGGAGCTTGTGGGCCTGACAGACCTACTGATGGGTTAGTCGGGTATATAGCAATGTATCAGTATGGTACCCCACATATGTATACGAGTAAAGTCCGGAACACGGGAAGTAGTCGACTCCATACTACGGTCAGCAGTGAAAGTCAAGCAAGAGCAAAGGATTACCAAAAAAAATGGTTGGAATAAAAGAACTCAGTTAAGTCGACAAGACTAAATGAATTAGTGAATTCGTTTCAAGGAAATGTTTAAGAGTCAGGGAATACGAAGTGCACTGACTGTTATGTAAAGACATCGCATATGTCTTAAGAATCCCGAGGGATAAACATGATAGCTGGAACGGTGACCCAGCCTATACACGACAAGGCAGATGCCTAATGTGGACATGTTAATGTGCAACGAACGGGATGAAATTCCCAAAATGAGTACCTACACTACCAGGAAATGTTGATCTTCACAGAAGAAGATAATAAGCCAGTTAAGAACGCAAAACGGCGTGGCTAACTGAATATACCAATAAGTGCGAATCAGATGTAATGGCATAACTTAGCAACACCCAGGAGCAATCCTTGAAGGGTATTTGCGTCAACAATTGTTGAACGAAATAGCGTGACAGAAACGTAAGGGTTGAAACTAACACCCAGTTTAAACATAAGTTGTCAGGAGACAGACTGACAATCCTAAGGGGCATCCCATGAAAGGAAACATGATGCAACGACCTTGTCATGGAGCCCAATACAACCTCTAACCATGTAATGTTGTACAGAGAAGTACATGTGTGTGGATAGCCTACAATGAGCGGAGCTCAAGGCAATAAGGCTTATAAGCCACAAACAAGATATGTTATATAAATTTAATCAATTGTAGAAGTTATGTTGTACAAGTAGACAGAGCGGAGAACGAACCACTGCTTTAGGAGTGGGGATACCTCTTAATATTGTGAGACCGCAACAGCGGTGGTTATGTGAACTAAGTTCAAGAAATACGTTAAAGGTTGACCATATGGTTATTACCGGAGGAGGATTTGAATGGGAATGATACGAAAAGTAGTGTTTATACCAGTTGTGGAGACCGAAAGAGTAATAAGTCTAATAGCAACCACCATAGATGTGTGACGCTAAATGTGTAATGGACAATGCTCAAGGAGCATAAAGACTCAAAGACTAGAATATTCAACAATCAGCCAAACGAATGACGAACCATGATACGAACGATGTAAGTATATGTGTGGAAGTTAATGTGACAGTAAATACCACGTAAGTTAGTGTTATGCAATGAGTAAGAGCACGGTACACAGTAAGCGACCGTTGTGTAAGTATTGTTAAACGATAAGTGATAGCAAACAACTAGGCAGTGAGCCAGTAGCCAGTATTACGAGATAAGAATCTCAGTGGGACACGGTGTGAATTCCATTGCGAATCGTATAAGAGATTTACTGTCAAGAGTTTACGCCTCTGCACTCTGTATGACTGAGTGTTTTGGTATTGCGCTTGCGCGGTAATGATCGAGTGAGATAGCTAGGAAGTTGGAAAGATGTTACTTGTGGTAGAACAACAAAAGACCTATAACGTAATAAGACCGAGGCATAGGAAATGCAGGGTTGTACCAACGAAAGAGTACTGGTACAGAACCAGATGTGGAGGCATGTTTAACAATAAGTTACTGCAGTAGTACCGAATACCAAATATCAGTATGGAATATACCTCAAGTGTGGAAGAGAGCACTACACGTTAGGTGGTAGCTCAACCTCAACCGATAGTAAGTCGGAAGAAATAAAGGCAATCATTGTGAAATACACAATAGTATATACAAAAAGTTATCATAAAGGTGAATAAAGGGTTTGTGACTCACCGAATTCGCTCACGGTAAGAGATACCACGCGTCGGTTGAGAAACCATTATTACCAAGATAAAGGTGATAATTGGAGATGTACAATACAAGAAGAATAGCGAATGGGGCAAACTAAGCTCTACAGTTATTAGAGTTTCAGAGCAGAAACTAGTGAGCCAGTGATTCAAGTTTGAATGTGCATAGTGAACATGAGTCAATGGCTAATTACTAATGCCTAGAAGCCTCACAGGCCAGAATCGAAACCAGTTAAGAGTTAAAGTAAACTCCAATGAGAATTCTTGGTTTAGGGACTAAACCGCCAATATGGTTAAGATCCTCTAACCAGAACGCATTATATAACAGACCGCGTGGAAGTTAAAACACTTCACGACGGTAGAATTTTATTTTTTTAAAAAAACCAATATTCAGCGGTTGATTACGTGGGCGTAATCCCTTTTAAGGGGGGTAGAGCGCAAAACCGCTTGGTGTGTTTTACCGTACAAGTGTACGTGAACTATGTTGTGCATAGCACAAAATAATTTGTTTAGGATGACTGGTGCGTGTGTTACATAAACATACGCATTCATTCATGGTTTAATTGTGGTAATTGCGCGCAGAAGATGCGAATACCATTGTGATAAGTGTGTTTATTTGTTAACAGTTGTGTGTGAGAGTACAAGTGTAAGGGAGTAAAGAAACTCCCGGGGAACTAAAACCCCGACAGTATATAAATGTGAAACCGTGTGTTGTATTTTGATAAAAATATATGTATATATATATACAATATAGTGATTCATGAAAGGGTATGAAACCGACATAGAACCTAGTGAGAATAAGATTCCCTAGGTAACAGGATTAAAGTGAATAGAGATAACGGATAGACGGAGTTCTATCCTTTGGAGATGTAATGATTATGACTAGAATGACCAACAAGATAGAAAATTGGAAATGAGTGTATTATTTGGTGCTTGAAAATGAAGTGGGAGGTGGAACTTGATTTGCATGCGATCAAGGGAAGCCGAACACAAATTGGGGTGGAAGGATAGTTCAACACTGATGCTGATCACATTAGGGTTGGATGATTCTTGAAGCTCCCTTTAAGTGGTCACAATTAACCACGCTAAGAAAAGAAGCAAAGAGCATAAGTTGGACTTGGAGTTGTATGCGTTTTCAAAAAGGATTTCGAATCGGTATTTATAAAACGTCGATAGATACCTTACATTATGAAAGTACTCTTACTTAACCTTACAAAGGATATTTTTGTAGTACTTGCTCACGAGCCGAGGACGTATGAGCCTTTGTCTTCGGACCGGTGACATGGGAAGTACATACGTTAAAGATTAAGTGATTGTTTTGACCTCCCAAAGGAACGGGGACAGAAGGTGTCCATCGCGACCGGGTTCTGCGGGATCACAGTGTATATAAAAGATATTATTGGTTGTTATACATGTTATGACATGTTGTGTGGTATGTGTAATAAATATTATTTTGACCTTGAGTCCTAATGTGTTTGAGTTTCTAAACATTGTTATGTTACCCAGACGTATGTGTCTAAATGTTGTTATGTTACCCAGACCTGAGAGTCTAAGGGTTGTTATGTAAGTACAATGTTGATTAAGGTACCCGGACCGTCAAGTCCGAGGTTATCATGTAAGTATGTTATGTTATGTATGGATGTGTATATGTTACCCGGACCGTTAAGTCCGAGGGTGTGATGTAAAGTATGTTTGGTTATGGAAGTTTTATTTGCAAGTAATCCCCGTGTTCTAATCCAAATGATGTGTGGGAAGTGTGAACTTCGAGGACGAAGTTAAGGGGGGTAGATTGAAATACCCCAAACCTTGATATGTTGTTTAAATGTTAAACTATGGTATTTAAAGGCTAAAAAGTGCCTGAGAAACATTAGTGAACAATTTAAACCATAGTAAAAACAATAAAGCACTAAAAGACAATTTGAGCAAAAACATGCTCTAAGCTTGGAGTGAACTTGGTTAGGACCCAATGAGCCTACCAAGACTTAATAACATTCAATTATGATTTGATAAGGCTAATTAAGTCCTTAGGAAACTTTGGTAGACATTTAAACCAAACAAAACACAAGAAAACACCTTAAAGTCAATTTAAGCAAATACTTGCTCTAGACTTGGTGTAACCATGTATAATACCTAAAGGTCATTCTTAGACCTTATAAACATGCTAATGAACATATTAAATCAATTACCAAAGAAAACCAAGCTTGAAAACAAGTTAAAACACAAAATGTGCTTTAAGGAGTCTTAAAGCACATTTTTGAAAAATTGTCTTGGAAATGGGTTTTGAGTGGCTAAATGTCCATCATTACTCTTTAATAAACATGTGTACTACTTAGTATCACATTTGGAAGTCTTAATCAATGGGAAATCAAAAATTTCACAAATATGTGCCTTAGTTTGTGAATAGTAACTAAATTATGCTAGTTTATAACATAAGTCAACATAAGTAATTTAATTGGTCAACAAAGACCATAAAACCCCTAAGTACTAAAAGGGGGCCGGTTTTTATTGTGGTGAGTCACCACTCTTGCTAGTTTGATAAGTAAATAAAGATGACAACTAAAGTTTACTATTTACTTTATAAGTAAATACCTTGTAAAAGAAAGCTCTCATTTCATTCCTTCCTTTCCCACTCATTTCCACCGTCTCCAACCTTCTTCCCTCTCTCTCCATTGGTTTTGCTACAACAAACCATACCATCTCCATCTTTGAATGCTTGTAACTTCTAGCTCCATGATCCAAATTCAATTTCAAGACCACCATTCTTCTAGTTGGAGCAAACTCTACACTTCTATCTTTTCAAATCTTCAAAAGCCTCATTTAAGTGCCATGGAGATTCACCATGGAAGGAGATTGAGCTCATATTTTCATGCCTTGTCATTCTCCTTTGCTTCAAGGTAAGGAAAATCAAAGTAAATCAAAGTTTCCTCTCATATTTCTACATGTCTGAAAATTCACCATTAATGGTGTCTTCTCTTGTTCTTCCTTAGCTCCATTTCAATCTTCAAAGGGCTAGGAGGATTCCTATCTTGCTACTTATTCAAGTTTCCCTCTCAAATTCCAAGGTAAACTTCCATTTTAATGAATTAAAACACTTATGTTAAACTAGGGTTTGTATATGAGTTTAAGTATAAATTCTTAAGCTCATTACCCTTATATGTGTGTGTGGATAGAAGGTTGACAAGTGATCAAGTTCCTTGCTAATCCTCAATCCAAAGGAAACAAGAAAGAAGTTTGGAAGGAGAAGAGGTAATAACCTATCTTAATGTAAGTATGTGTCTTAGGAAATTGAGCTTTGAGAATGCCTAATAAATAACCTAAGGAGCCAACGGGAAATGAGCTAGTAAATGCTCCCAAGGAGTTTATTAAGGGCATATGTATTGTTGCGTGTATTTGCAGGTTAAAGGCAATTATTATGTGGGAAATTCAGTGTTTAAGGTTTATGCAATTTAAGGGCCTAAGAGCCATGTTATTTAAGGGCCTAAGTGCCAAGCAATTTAAGTTCATGCACTACATTGTGATGTAGTGTAGTTTGAGGTTTAGTTGTGTGTAAAGAGTGTTCCTTGTAAAGGTGTGTCTTTGATGGTTAAAGGATGAAAAGCCATGTGTTTGTGTATAAGGATGTGAATTAAGACATTGAGTGTTCTTGGGTTGTATTAAAGTGAACAACTATGTGTTTTGGTGTTAGGTGATACAAGAGAAGCTATGGCAAAATTTGGTTAATGAACAAGGAGTTTTAAGTGTCTAAATGATGTTCGGTGACCTAGGTTGAACTAGGAATGATTAAGGTTTAAATTGGTGAAAGAAGGTGAATTAAGGTGTTCTTAGGTGTTAAAATGTCTTGGGTGTTATCTTGGAGGATTTAGGACGCAAATGAATATTTTAAGGATACTTCAAGATCATGGTGAGATTGTGTTAAGGATTTATACAAGTTTTGGCACCAATGAGGAAGTAAGGTGTTGTGAGGAAGATGTGTGAACTTGTGGAGAAAATTCTTGGAAGGACATAAAGTGTTTTGGTGGGCTAAATAATGTGTGGGAACATGCTATAAACCTAAGGGGGAAACATTATAAGTGTTGGGCATTTTGGCAAGAAATGAGTAAGTGTTTAAGGGTGTAGAAAATGAGGTTTTTGGCACGTCCGAACTTTCGTCCGAACTGGGACGTTCGGACATGCCCTGTTGCGCGTAAGTTTCCTGAGTTTTAAAGCTGCGTCCGAACTACCGTCCGAATTTGGAAGTTCGGACACACCCATCTCTATTCTCTGGTTTGGCCTCGACCAGTGTCCGAACTTGGGAAGCTCGGACACATGTTCAGACATTCGTCAGTTTTCACCCTTTTGAGTCTCGGCTTGTGTCCGAACTTCGGAAGCTCGGACACAAGTTCGGACATGGTGCTGTTTTGACCAAAAAGTTTGTTTAAGGTTATCTAATGATGGGGATTGGTAAGTAATGATGTTAGGAGGTTTTTAAGGACATGTTAAGTGAGTTATAACGATAATTGGGTGGGTGAAAAGTTGTATTAAAATGTGAAAGTAAAACAAGTTAAAAATGTGAAGTTATTTAACTGATTAACGGGAGTAAGTCATGAGCGTTAGACTTTAAACAAACAAGTTACCCCGGTGTTAATGAAAGTAAATGTAATGTTACCAGTTGTTCAAAGATGTTACGAGGAACATGTGATGACACGTTAGAGTGAAACCCCGGTGACAGATATGGTTTTCTTGCAACCTGTGTCCTACCAGATTACACCGGCTTGTATGCCAATGTGTTTTTCTGTATGTTTGCCACATTATAAGATAAATCATGAAACAAGTTTACAGTCGTTATTGTTGTTGTGTGTTTACGTACCGATACCGGTAACTTCGAATGCGCATGAAAGGCTAGTTAACCATTATTAGGTAAACGTAAGAGAACAGTATCCGGTAATAACGTTTCCAACCTAAGGAAAGTTCTAACCACAACTATAGGTGAGTTAGTTGTGTGATGTTGTGTGTGATGTTGCTGTAAATGTATGACCCTCCTTTGTGTGATTAACTCAGTTGTAATACTGTATTGTGTGCTGATGTGATAGGTTCCACAGCGGAGTCTTTATCTGTGAATATATATATATTATGGGGGTGAGGAATCCGGTAGTTCCGGTCGCGCGTTGTTTGGGAGTTGTTGTATACAGTTTCTTCAGCTTCCTCTCTGTTGGTTGTTTTCCTTCATTGGTCTTCAATCACCCCTGAGCTTTACCAAGGCTCTTGACTCACGTCTGTTGGGGATTATGTACGGTGTGTTCGGATCACTATGTCTGATCCATCTTTGTGTTAAGTTATCCGTTTGTCTAACAGGACGGTAACGAGTTATGTAAACGAGCTTAGCATGAGTTTGGCAACATTCTCTAGGCTCTCCCAGTGAACTAACTATGTTTGGGGCGGTTCCTAAAGAGATCCGTACCCGTTATGTTATGTGTGATTGATGTACTGCAATGCTTATTGCGATGTGATGTTATATGTTGTTTAAATGTGAAGTATGTGGATCATGCATATGAATCCCAGTTTATAAAAGAGACGTTTATGGATAACCCGACTAGTGGGTAAGTGTCGTCTATTAAGGAAATAGCTCCATTAAAGGAGAAACACTCTAGGGTCAAAGAACACAAAGAGTGATTTATTAGGTGTAGACGTGTTGTCTGTATTTGTTGTGACCACTGTTGTGGATTGTAATGTATTTTGTGTTATTGGTGGACATGCATGATTTAAATGTAATCAACCGCATGCTAAGACGACAAATAGTTATGCGTGGCCCGGTAGCATGCGGGCTGCGGGATTACCATACCAGCAAAGGTGCTGAGCCCCCTGGGGGGCCACCCTTTCTTCTCTTTCCTATTTCAGGTACAAGGAGCTGGAAGCCGTTCGAGAGTAGGACGGGGTAGTCGTTTGTACATGGGTAGCCATCTAAGTTGTATATGTACAGTAGGTGTAGTAAGACCGTAATTGTTATCGGCATTAGTTTGTAAATACTCGGTACAGTTGGAATGTATATGTATGTTGTTGTTGTTAATGGAAAGGGGTATTAATGTGTAGTCGCTCGGGAATCTAGTCCATCAGACCGATACAATGTATATGTAATAGCCTTGTTAGTCACATGGGTGGTTAACGGCGTGTAACACCAACGAGTTAAGTAATGTGATGAAGTATGTTTTCCGCTGCTGCAGTTTGTTGTTAAGTGTGTTATTGTTAGTTGGGGTGTTACAAAAGCAAACATATGAGGCTCTTGGAAACACCCACATCCCAATCCTAGCACTCGACCCCCGAAAATTGATTTTACTAGATATATGTAAACAACCTTGTCTTTTCACTAGAAGTCTTTTCATCTCCTTCCTCTAGCTTTGTTTCCAAGATCACTCCTTCTTTGCCTTTTGATATTTCGGTATTGTCAGTTTAGAGGTTGGCTTTGAGATATGGATCTAGTAATGATTAAGGCTTGCTTGCAAGATTGAGGATTAGCTTCTTCTCCCTCTCTTGGATCTGCATACCCTTCTTCGGCTTTTTGACTTTCTGACCTACCCGGTGGTGGTTTTTCTTGTTCTCTATCTACGCTTCTTTCTTTCTTAATCTGAGTTCTGCATGTAATCTATCAGGGTGGAGTGTTTTCCATTTGTTCCACACCAATCTCTTTGTGTTTTTATCTATCTTGACCTTAGTGTCTTTTCCTTATTCCCCTTCGCTTCTTTTCTTTCTTATGAACCTTTCCCACTTACTTTCATCTCATGTGTTTTTTGTGGCTACGCAATTCAAAAACTTTCAGGAGTTATGACAGTTAGAGATTATCAATTTCAATATGAGGGTTTTGGGAGTCCATGGTGTCTTACTTTCCTACGATCATTGTCTTTTGGGGTAACTACTTTCAACCCACCAAATATGTACCAACTCTTTAGCTATTACACTATGGCAACACTGGAGTGTATTTGGGGGGTTTAGGTTTTGCAAGATAGAGCCAAACTTCTTTGTGATTGAGTTTAAGCAGTTGACAGCCATGCAAACAGTTCTGGTTAAGGGGCCTTGGGTCGTTAACAATTCCCTCTTGGTGGTTCAATCTTCAATGTTTAGAATCTGATAAACAGATTGAAGATCATGTATTCAGGTGGGTACCCTTCTGGGTTCATATTTACGATGTTCTGCGTGATTACTGTAATATAAGATTTGCAGAACGAGTGACGGCCAAAGTGGACAAATTTGCAGGTGTTATGGAAGACGCTTCTGCTTCTGAGTATAGGTGCATGCGATTCAAGGTTCTCCCCAATATTCAACTCCCTATTATGTGTTGTCTTCCAATTTCCCTTGATGGAAAAGACTTAGTTTTCACAATTACCTATGATAATATGCCATCAATTTGTTTGAAAACTTGCTCAATCACTCATTTATCGAGGATCCCTATGGTACGTGGCTTTGCGCTGATGTCTCTTGACCAGGACTAGGTCCAAGGAGTTCTATGCAGAACCTGACTCGTGGTCTTACATGGGCGAAGTGGTGGCTGATCTACTTAGGCAGTGCAGTTCTACTCTTTTGGCTGAGAAGGGTTTGGGTGTAAATTCTAAGAGAAGTGTGGGTCCAATGATGGTAGAGGGTGATACCTCTCCTCTCTTTAAGGCCACGTGTATTGATCAACCAGAGTCCTCTCAGAGGTTAAGGAATCGCAAGTTTGATCATCTTACTGTCAATGCTTTGAGGAGGAGCTTTGGGACCTTTGATTGTCTGAAGCAGGCCGTAAAGGCAAGAATATTATGCTTCATCCTATCCCTAAACTTCTAAGTCTGGTTGATGGGAGTTTGACTAGACAACAGATGGATGTGCATGTGACTTTTGGAGATGCTTAGAGTCACCAAGGGGAATGAGGTTTTTGGTCACTAATTGCATGAGAGAGGACACTGCTCATGAAATTAGGTCTTTTTGGAGAGTGTCCTGTTTGGAAGTTATTCTTAATTCTATTCACTATGGTTATTGTTTACTTAAGTTTTTATTTTGTCTATTAAATGCTTTTGGTTTATAACTTGCTTTGTGGATTTATCACTTTAGTGGTTTTGATCTGTTGTTGTTGGTCTGGTTTCGAGTACTAGAGTAGTTGGATGTGTTACTTCTTCAGGTGTTGTTGATCATCAGAAGCGCATAAAGTTTCTAAAGACAATCGAAGGTGGCTTTTGGTCTTTCCTTTGGCTGCTCATGCAACCTCCCATAGAAAATTGGTTGCTTATAGCGGTTAGGTTTGTGAGGTTTGGTTTTACTCTTGGGTTTGAAAAGTGTGTTGAAGATGTTAGCCTTCATCTCCTATATACTTCCTAGCTAGGACTTCATATTACGTGCTAAGTATACACTTTAGTTTAAAGTTATTTTTAGAGGCATGTAATCTTTTGATTTCTATATATAGTCGGCAGGGGGATGGTTTTTTTTAAGAAAAAAAAACCGTCTTTTCACTGTACGTGGAGAGTAGATGCTGGCTCTTCCTTTGCGTTGAAGGGGGAACATGGCTTCGAATAATTTTTTTCTTTGTGCTCTTAAAGCAAGAGCCGGCTGATTGGTGAAATATGGGACCGGGAAGAGAAAAATTGTGGAGTGGAGGTTAAAGAGAAAAAGAGAAGTAGAACAAGTATGGTTGTGTAAAGTGTTAAAGGAAACTTGTACCCTCCACTCGTGAAAGCCACCAGATGTGAATAAAAGGTTAGGACAATTTAAAAGTTATATAGGTTCTTTGCTAGCCATGGTATGCCCTTAGAGTTATTATATAGCATGTACTCCCCACTTGATATGAATGAAAGGTTAGGACATTTTTTTTTTTTTTGAAAACGAAAGGTTAGGACATTTTAAAAAGGTATACTGTTTCTTTGCTAGCTATGTTATATCTTTAGAATTTTTATATGTAAATAAAATAAATTAAAATAAATTTTGATTATATTTCTAATACCTATCACTTTTTGTAAGTAACTAATAAATAGCACTTGAAACTAGTTAAAGTGCTATGTCTTTAACTGCAAGAAAAAGAAAACAAGAGAAAAAAAAAAGGAGGATTATCAATTTTTCCTTTTGCAATAATGGAACGTGGAAGTCCACCTCCCGAAACCATATAATGTTTTACGTCTTATGTTATTGAGCATGACATTCTTTTTTTGAAACCAACAAAAAGATTATATTAAGAACACAGAGTGAGTACATATGGTGGGAAGTCAGAAAACTTCCAACAACTCACAGGGAGCTGATGTGTACTAGTAAAGAAAGCTAGGTTGTGAGTAGTGAAATTGTCTAACCGACTAACGTGAAAGCATTGAAAATCCAACAGATGACTCAAATGTGCCAAGGCATCATTGAGCAAGAGCGATGTGCTGGCTGAAATACTGGTGGGACCAAACGCCGAAAGATATGCAACCACTGGCTTACAATCTGACAAAACTCGCACACTGCGAAAATCAAAGCGCTTGGCAAGATCAAGACCTAAGAGAATCGCTGCAGCCTCCATATGGGAAGGGTCATGACGAGTGAGTCCTCCCCAAACAGCGGCAGCAAGGACTGAGCCATGACGAGCTGCAACCGCCGCAATGCCAAACCTGCCATACTTGTCCAGTCCTGCATCAACTGAGATCTCTACCCAATTGGGAAAACTAAGACGGGCCTCGGTAAGCGAAGGCAAGGAGTTCGAGGCAAAACAAGTAGTGCTGAGTGAGAAAAAACTGTCTGCTTGAGACCAGCCAGCTTCAAAAGTTGAAACCCTACCATGTGAAAATTGGCAACAAGCAAACCATAGACGCCAAAGGAGTGACATCAGCAGTAACAGATGGGGGCGGGGCATGGCTATACAAGACTGAGTAAGCCAATCAACAAAGGCAGTGTCAGACCGAAAGGGAGGAGGGAGTGCCACACGTAGTCGGGCCTAATATGGCGTAACAGAAGAACAGCCGATGAAAGCATGAACGAGGGTTTCACAGCGGCCACAGAGTGCGCACACCGCCGCCAGGTCCGGGCGGTGAAGCCGGTAAGCCAACAGGCCTCGACATGGTACCACCCCCTGCAAAAGTTTCCAACCAAATAAACGAACGCGGGGCGGTAGGTCCAACGTCCATACCCGCTTATTAGCCAAACCTGTAGGAGATGCTGCCGGAGAAGAGCTGGAAGGTTGATCCTTACATGACAGAGCAACATCACAGTGATATGCACTTTTCACTGTAAACTGGCCAGATGTAGTGAGACCCCAAAACCAAGAGTCTGGGGAAGTAGCATTAGTTGACAGATCTAAACCACAAATATGCCTAACATCATCTGGGTGAAACAATGACTGAATAAGTGGGATATTCCAGGTGGTGGGGGTGAGCATGAAATCTGATATTGGAGCACTGCGAATATGAGGAGGGACAAACCAAAGGTAGGGCATGCCTCCCTCCTTAGAGGGGAGTCATCTATCATTGACATAAGTGGTGTGCCCAGTACCAATCCGCTTATGGCCGCCTACCTGAATGAGGTCACGAACAGAGAGCAACCCCGCCAAATTGGACTAGAGTTTGCTACAGGCTGGAGGAGATGGAGTGGACGATCACCGATGTAACGAGCAGTGAAAAACTGCGAGACCATAGACTGTGGTCGTTGTAGAATTCGACAAAGCTGCTTCGCCAAGAGGGCACGATTAAAGCTACGTAAATCACGAAAACCCAAGCCTCCAGAACTGAGAGGCAAACACAGCTGGGCCCACTTCGTCCAATGCATTGACTTGGATGTGACAGAACCACCCCACCAAAAACGTGATATCATACCCTTGATGGTGTTGAGGAGCGACCTTGGCAAGGTAATAACCGACATCACATATGTAGGAATGGCCTGCAAGATGGATTTAATAAGGCTCAACCGTGCCGCCTGGGATGTGATATGAGACCAACCCTGAATCCGACGTACAACTCTATCCTTAATATAAGTAAAAACTCCATTCCTGTTACGACCAACCTGAACCGGGAAACCCAGATACATTCCCAAATCATGGACCACACGGCCGCTCAGAACCCCTGCTACAGCCTGACGGAGATGTGGCTGAAGACGATGGGAAAACATAATGGCTGACTTGTCCGCATTATAATACATTGCCCGGAGGCTTGCTTGAAATCCTCTAACTCCATGGTGACTGAGATGTCTCCAATACCTCATTTTTTATTACGCTAATAGACATCTTGATAAGTGGCTAGGTAATTTTATTTTATACGTAGGTGAAAGTATTGATTTTAGTTACTTTTCCTCTTGCGACTCACAAAAAAGCTCACTAACTCGTACAGCAACCTCCACCCATCAACCTATATAATTCACCTCATATATCAACCGCAACTTGATGTGAGATGTTTCTTTCTTCCATCGTCACAAAGGAGGACATCCTTGTTGCTTAGTACCTTGTTCTAGTATAGTCTCAAATCGATTCTGAATATATAGTCAATGTAGTTTTGACCTTTTATTTATATATGTAGTTAAAAAGACTCATAGTTTGGATGAGTTTTAAAAAGCCACTACCAAAGCACAATAAAGCAACTAGAGCACAAAATTGTTGCCGACAAAATGCATTCCAGCAAAATGCATTTCAAAAGTTCGGCTTCATAAGAGTAGATTACCGATTGACACACTATACCTCATCTGACCCAGCTTCTACATGATGAAAGTCCGCTGAAAATAAAATATCTGTTAAAAGTTTTGGGTTTGACGGAAAATGACTCAATCAGCATTTATGTTGATGAACAAATGTTAGAACTTCAACTTTTACTAAAGATGGGGTCCTTATGCTCCAAATCCAATTGATTAATGATGGAGTCCTTTTGTATGCAAAGCGCTCAATCAACAATGGAGCTCTGCTCTTCAGTCCAGGTCGAGTCGATCAACACAGACGACGATCAACTACTCGGATCGAGTCGATCAACAAAGCAGTCAGCCGACACAAACACACCTAGACAAAGAAACAGCATTACAACTTACAAAAGCTATACGAACAAGATCTAACACTATATGAAGTTTTGTTAGATTGAATCCAACTATCTGACAGAGTCTATCTCACATCCGGAGCCGATCTGACCAAAGTTGTTGCAATGACCGTGAAAAATATGGGTGGATGTTGCCAAGTCCACTAACTTGGTAGTTGGTCAAGAATTGCGGAACAAGGCTCATGATATGCTCATAATTGAGTTAGGCCTGAAAATCATGCAATTAGTACATTGTGCTCTTGAATTTTTTTAAAACAAACTTTGCCAACCGTCCAAACGAACTCATTATAAAAGGAATCTCATTTCTACTGATTCATTGGGGCTTTTCTACGCCAAACTATCATATTTTGAGAGAAAAATCACCAAAAAAAAGAGAAGAGATTTCTATCACATATAATATAAAATATTGAAAGCCACATAAACGAGTCAGTCTAGTGTGTATCTAGGCTTACTTCTCTTTCCACAGCGCTGATCAGATTATAAGTAGGGTGAGTGAGCACCTGCTAAGTAGTATATCTACTTAATAGTAGTGTAAATTATGTAGTTGATTTTATCAACACAAAAGGAGTTTACATTGTGTCTAATTGCATTTATCTACTGCTTCCACTTATTACATTGATTGAATCAAGATACCTTGTAAACTCACACCTCAAGGTATTTTAGGTCAGCCCACCAATCCTACAATACCATTTATGTATGTACTTATCAAAATAGGTCTTTTGGTTGGTTTCAGCAATTGTGAAAAAATGTAGTGAGTAAAGTATAGTAAGCAGCTTTGATATCTATTGAAGAAGACACGACTATTTAATTATAAAGAACTTAGTAAGGACTTGTATTGTACTTGTGGGAATTAATTTTGTGAAGAGCGTTGCCAAAAATAGGTAAATTGGGATTTTGTTCAAGACTCTAGGTAGTTATTATTGGCTCAATCCTAATTCAAGAAACCAATTCTTTTAGGATGCTTATGCTCACTTGCTCCAAAAGGAGAGCTAGTCAAGCTTGTATCATAATTAGGTTCTTTCCACCAACCTATATAACATACCATATATATCCTCTACAACTCGGTGTGGGATGTTTGACTATTGATATGAAGTATGCTAACTGTGGGAGAGCTTGTAACACCCATACTCGTAAATCTAGTACTAACTACTGTCACAACATAATTAAACAACGAGTCGCAGCAGAAATTAAAAGACAATCGTATTAACCCCGGGTGTTACCGCCACTACTCATCCATGCGATCAGTGAAGCATCCAAGCACAAATATAATCCAACACACTGTGATGGCAAGAGATAGCTAACCATAAAATGTAAATACAACACCAAGTCCGAATCTAGTGAGCAGTTTAATCCCCAAAACCATATACAATCATAATCCAATCTGAAACAGTTTCAAAAGTATGGTAGTAAGGTATACCACTAAACTACCCATAAAAATAGCCCGCACTCCGGCTTCGGTCTCGATCAAGCACCTGTAATAGGTTTGTCATAAAGGCTCAGCACAACCACTGAATATGCTAAGGTGTAATCGTTATGAACCCTTAAACTCCTTAAGTTAATTAACCGAGTTATCATGCAGTTCATTTACATGTTGTTTCATTTTACAGATATAGAATAACAATGATAAATACAGTAAGTAAACATCCAACAGTTCATTCAATATAACACACACAGTTCCACATGTAGTCATGCACACAAGCAAAGTAATGACGAGTGCGTAAGATAATGATATGAGTATTGTTTCGGTCGAACAGTTCTCGTCTATTCGGCCTTCAAGGCCCTTTTCATCCATTATACATATTTACGAGTGTTGTTGACATCTCGTACTAACTTATAACTAGTGTGTGTTTACTCATTTATTTAATCCGTAATTCTTTCACTCTTGATAGACGTCGTGTTAAGATAGCCCGATTATATACTCCATACTCCTTGTTTATTAGGGCAGTAGCCCGTGCACCAACAGTAGAGCCCTCTGACGAACGATCCGAAGACCTCTGGATTTTCCTCTTTTGCCTTCGAAAAGGCGTCCTTAACGGCTAGAGCCATGCACCAACAGCCGTGCCCTCTAACCAACGATCAAATATGGATCGCCGGATTTCATAACCAGTGGACCTGATTTGGTAATCCTCTCTAGTGATCACTATGCGCAACCAGGTAATCAATGATTCCCCTGGATTTTCCTCATAACCTTTCCTTTTCCACCATGTGATTAAGTTTACTTAATCATCTTACCTAAGATCTGTTCTTAGGTTATAGTGAATATACTATCTATGTAGTTACCTTTTAGGTCTTACATTACCTAGAAGTCACCTAGGTCATTTTCATATTCGAATACATGGGCTCGTTAGAATGGTATTACTATTTCTCTAACTAAGTTAATTACTTAGAATGATTAAGAATAATGTGATTTATCACGTTAATCATTTGTGAGCAGTATTTCCTTAACCAATAATCATAACTCAATTCAAGTTCGTATTCAGTATTGCCTTAGTCTAAAAGACGTTCGCGCACAATTAATATCGCGAGATAGTTGGTAATTAATATCGCGATTCAAGTTCATATCAATATCAAAGCATGCATATCACTCTTAGCAAGCATCACATAAATGTCCAAACCCAAGGGAATCCTTAGGAACATTCGGACCACATATTAACATACCGTTCACTAGGTAAGAGACGCTACGTGCGATCCTGAGCTCGTCCTCTAAATCTCTATATACAAGGATAAGTATTAGCTCTCTATAATATCAAACTAAGTCGGTATTCTGTATAGTCACTAATCCTCCGGTATTTAACCCTGTGATTGTTCATCATTATCATTTGGGTTCTAACTCACGTTCGAGATTAGTTATTTGATATGTTAATTATTGTAGTAGTTAACATGTTGTGTCCTCTTACAACATATGATTTAATTCTCACATATACCATCTATTTTATACATATTCATATAGTTATTGTTACTATATGTTATTTCATGTAGTTGACCTTTAAGTATTTAAATTCTCACTTAATTTATGAGTTGGTCAATTTGGCTGACTTGGTCAAAACATATAAGTCAACACCATTTCATAATTCATAATATAATTCCTTGAATTATATGATTCCATTATTTGTATCTCTTTATACTATGAGCTTAAGTCTTTGTGTTTAATGTTATATCATGTAGTTCCCTACTTTACATTAAGTTCCATCTTACTTTTATTTAACTCTTCCACCATATTATATAACTCATAATATCCAAAGTATTTATACTCTCATATATGAATTATAAAATCCTTGATTCATACAAACTTTCATTATTTTATGTGAGTTACAAACTTCTCTCGTTTGTATTATTTTCACATACTAACTTTTAGATCCTATAACCAATGTTAGTTAATGTGGTTCCCAGCCATATAATCGTCACCCTTAATTTATTAAATCCTTAACTTTAGTATATAATTTTAAAACTCCTTATATATATATATTCATATTTTCCATATGAATTATAAAATTCCTATAACTAATACTAACTCCATGTAATGAGACCATAGTCTAAATGCTATGTCATGCAATCTTTCAAACTTATATTATTCATCTAACTCTCAATAACTCACAGCATAGCCCTTTACTTTCTTATTATTACACTTTTACCCATAATTGTTTCTAACATTACAATTACATTATAAATCATATCTTATAAATCTAACCCCTTATTTATTTTATTCCAAATTTCCAATCCAACTTATTTAAATTGCTGAATAGCCCCAAATGACATTCCTTAGTTTTCACCCTATTTTTCTTAAATTACAAAGTGACCCACATAATTTATAAACCTTATAATTTAATTCCTAACTTATATCATTTATAATCTTTCACTTTAACATTAAAATTCCACCCAAGGTTTTCCAAAAATTTTGAACAGACCCCATGTTGTTTGTTCTGATTTTACACCAATCTTTCTAAAATTACATTTTAACCCATAAGTTTTCCTAAACTTACAATAACTACTTAAACTTTCCTTAAATCATATTTTCATTATTTCTTCTTCTAATTTAGTCAACACTCTAATTTTTCCCAACTTTGACCTCACCAACTGCCTTGACCCAATTTTTCTAGTAATTACACTTAGCCCCCTAATTTTCTAAACTTTACAATTAACTCCCAAATTCATCATAAATTCCAATTTCAACCTTTTCTTTGATATAATTTGGTCAAGGCACCTAAGTCTCCCCAAGTTTGACCATATAATTTGCCTTGACCATACTTCCCAAATTTTATGAAATGACCCCAAAAATTTCCTAGGGTTTTTATTTAACTCCTTAACTTTAATAAAACTTATAATTTCTATTATTCATAAACATTACCCTAAAATCTCAGATATTCTTAGGTATATACTCCCAACTTTATCTCTTTAAATCCTTTATCCCAACCATAGGTTATATAACCATTAAATCATTAATTAACTTCTAAGGTGATTTAAGGTACCTTTTTCACCCTTAAATTTAATCCAACATTTCCTAAAGTCTAACAACCTTCGAAGTGTACCCAAATAATAATATTACACTTATATCACCAATTTTTCACCTATAACATAACCTATGCTTTTATAGCATGTAATATACCTTAAAGCTTATAAAAGCAAGCCTAATATGCTATAAATTTTCATAAACAACAGCCAAATTTGGCCATATCACTCCCAAGTCCCAAACTTTTGGCTTTTTTACATTTTAAGCCTTTATACTTTGTAATCTTGACATTTAAGTCATTAAATCACTAACCAACATAACTAAACATGTTTATAAAATTTCATGTTCATTATTAGGTCATAATAGACCATTTTTACCAGGTCAAATTCGGCCATAATAAACTCTCCACAAACATAACACTTAACACATCAAAAATGTGTCTTAAGGTAACTTACCCCTTAAATGTTCCAAGTTTGAACTTTTATCCTCTTCACTCTCGGCCCTATTTTATATAATAGAGGAGAGTAGATTTTTGCATCAATCATGAGTTTAAGTGATGGTTAGAAGTTCTAAAGGTTAGATTAGGGTATACTTTGTAAAATGGTGATTTTTCCACCTTGAAACTCCTTATCTCTTCGCCCACACACTAGGGTTTTGAACTCCATTTTCATCCACATTTGAGGACAATAAAATGGAAACAAATTAGGGTCTTTATGACTCCTTAACATAAACAAGAGTTTAAAGCACATAAATGTGCTTTAAGAAAAAGAAGTTACCTTTGAAGCTTAAAATGGAATTTATTCTTCCACTCTTGGCCAACTAAGGGAAATAGGTAGAAAATTAGATCTTGTATAGATCTATGGACATAAATAGATTTAAGGTACTTAGAAGCCTTAAAACATGATTTACCTTTGAAGTCTCTTTGGAGTTGTTTTCTAGCTTGAACTTTCGGCCAACCAAAGAGCTAGATTAAGCTTCATTTTATGTGTAAAAATATGAATAAAATGGTGTAAGGAATTGATTGTTTTCTGCCATAATTAATCAAAGAAGAAGATGGAACCTTAGAGCATCTTTTTACCTTTAACTTTATTGAACTTGGCTTGGCTTCTCCACGGCTTAACAACCAATTTTATTTCCACCAAGACAGCATATTTTTGGCTGTGTGAAGAAAAGGAGAATAAAACTTTATTTGTTGATGAAGAAAGAAGAAGAATGGAGAAGAAAATGTGTGTTTTAAGCCTTATAACTTGAAGTTCTTCAATGGAGCTTCAATGGAGACCAAGAGGAAGGAGAAGGACACTTACTATCGGCTGGAATGAGGGAAGAAGGAGGGCTGTCGCATGGAGCATGGGAAAATGAGAAAAGATGGGTGAGAGAGAGTATAAGGTGAGTGTGTGAGTTGGAGTTCCCAAGGTAAGTTGACTTGTGACTTAGGAAGATTCTCTCCCAACAGTAAAAAGCACTTTTTGAACCCTCTTTTCCCTCTCAAAATAGGTCATCTAGATATTTGTGGGAGATTAATTTGTCATCTTATGACTTATAATGTTATGACATTAATGTTGTACATTTTGGACTTATTTCATGTGTTAGGTTGTGACACATGTTGTTACTTTGTCCTAAGGTGTATTTCTAAGTGATTATTGCACTTATAATTAATTTTGACTATATAAAATGTTGTATATAGGCTTATCACATTGTTTGTGATCTTAATTCATATATTAAGTGTTACATGTTACATGAATCTTAGGAGTTGTTTTCTCCTTATTAATGTTCCTTCTTAATTAGTTCATTATTTTATGTGAAGTTTAGTGCTCATTTTGGACTATACATATTTATTCATGTATGTATGTTTAGAGATTATAACTTTACTTAGTGAATTTGGCTCATTAGCCTTTATCATTTAATGTTTAATCTTTGATTAAACTCTTTCCGTTAATTGATTCCTTGTTAATTAAGGTAATTAATGTTTGAGGTATTTCAGAGCTAGTCAAGCTTGCATCATAATTAGGTTCATGCTTTAATTAGTTCTTAAAAAATCATCAACGACCGACGACATAAGCAAAATACTAAGATTAACAACCATAGTAAACAAAGCATGGATCCTAAACTAAAAAAGAGCTTGCAACATAAGTAATCTCAAACCTTTATTCAAGAAAAGCATACCTATAGGGCACACCTAAACACGAATTTAGTGACCCATGAGCTATGCTAATCTTAGTGACTATAACTAGTCGAGATCATTTTTCCTGGCAGCCCCTAGTGCCACTTGGGACCTCCGCCATCTCACTCATACCAACCACCCAACCGTGGAAACAACCATGCAAGCAAAGATGAGAAGCCAACTTATTCTCTACTCAAATTATCTACATGCATCAACAGTGGAGAGACATGGAACACTGGTGTAGATAGGAAGATGAAGTATTAGCAACCGTACTCCATCAAAGATGGTAAGTAGATATAGAGGCGAGAAAACGAAAAGAGTAAAACACAGAATGAGATCTAAACTTCATATTGTCAATTTTGAAAACGGATTACCCAATTCATTGACTCTAGTAGAGAAATTGAAATTTTTTGTGTGATTTTAGGATATGCAACCCATAAACCAAAGAAAATTAACTATGGGGTCTTGGGAAAAAGAGGAGAGAGGATAGAGCTACATTATTCCCTAGGCTAAAGCCATGATAAGTCAGTTGGCAGAGTTAACTATACTTAGTTACAATTCACTAACTTTTATACTTTGTGGCCAGGTGAATCCCTAAAAAGTTTACAAGCTACACAAGGTGCAGTTAATGCTACTACGCATGAAGCTACAAAACTAAATAACCCAGTAAATGCCTCAATCAAACCTATGTACTATAGTTCTTACCATATATATACTCTAGGAGTCTTTTATTAATATACCAACCTTCTCTGTTCCATCTAAAAATAGAAATCCTTGCACAAGACATCTCCTCGACATGTGAATTGGTTTTTCATAATGCTTCATTTAATCTTATTTGTAACCTCATAGATTTCTTGAAGTCAATTATATAAGATTGTGAAAATGACTTTTTTTTTATCTCTACTGTGTTACTAGTTTCAGTATTTGCTTTTGCTTCCTTTTGACTATTTAATTCATTATCTTCTCTTACTTTATTATAGTATAAACTTTAGTGAGCTTGGTTTTACTAAATTTTTTTAGTCTTGTCTTTTTCTGTAACAAACTTGTTCTAGTACTTTCTACCATCCCCAACTTTCTCTACCTATTCTCATTGTATATATATTGTTCTCTATCTGCTTTGCTTATTATTCGATTGTGCTGGCTAATAATAAAAGGCACTGATTCATTGATTCTCTCTGTTACCACCCTTCTCGTCAGCTAATTCTTCTTCATCCTAGCTGAAATTAACATGGTATCAGAGCAGCAATCTGGAAAGAGTGTTTGTTAGTTTGCTTTGATCCATCTGGAGCTTCCTTTCCTTCTCCATTTTGCCCAGAATGACAGAAGCTTCATCCGCATCGAGCTTCAAAAGGTTCATCGAAAGCTTGAATAATGTTTGAGCCAACTCCAAATCATCATATCCTTTTTACATCCACAATGCAAAACATCCATGGACGATAATCGCCCCAAAGTTCAATGAGAGCGGTTTTCAAACCTGGAAGCACACCGTAATGATATCTCTAGTCTCGAAGAACAATATCGGGATGATAGACGGTACAATCACCAGGCCTACGGATGATGCCATCAAAGCTGCTTCCTGGGATAGATGCAACAGTTTGGTGATGGCCTGGCTTTCAAACGCCCTGGAGAAAGAAATATGTGAGACATTTATCTTTCACTTGACGGCAAGAGATATTTGGAAATGACTTCTTGCCAGGTATGTGTGGATGGAACACGTAAATTCAACCTCAAAAAGGATCTCTATAGTCTGGAGCAAGGTGTTTTGACTCTGTAAGTTTCTATTTTAACAAATTCAAGTGAATTTGGGATGAGCTAACTTTAGTTATAAATGTCAATACATGTGACTGCTTCAAATGTGATCGGATTCAGAAACTCAATAAGATGCTAGAGGAAGATAAGGTACTTGATTTCCTCATGGGATTAGGGAGTCAGTATTTGAAGATTAGAGGAAACATTACCATCTCTAGAATATGCATACTCTTTAATTCTGTCTAAGAACGACAGAGAGAAACTAGAAAGGAAAGAAATTTGACTCTAGTTCTAAAGGCTTTGCTAATTTGGTTGATATAGGATATAAACCGCAACAAGTGATTAAATGACAAAGCAATGATAAGAAAGGAAAAAGGTTTGTTGTCATTATGGAAGAAATTTTCTTTCAAAAACATGGATTTCCAGGAAGAACATTTTGCAAACACTGTGAGAAATCTGGTCCCACAGAAGAGAACTGCTATGCCAAGAATGGCTATCCGCTGGTTGGAGGTTTGGAAAAACAAGAAAGTTATTGCTAATCTGGTAAATGACAATCCTGGAACCTCTGGGGACGAAGGAGTGAATGAACAATATGGAAAAGGGATAACCCAATAGCAAATCGACCTTCTTATCAGCTGTTTGCATAACATGTCTTCTGTCAACAGGTCTGTCAGCTGTCATTTTGCAGGTATGCAATCTACTTATTGTCTTAGTGCTAATATTGGTAGAGATAATGAAATAAGTAGTGTATGTGATGGGTGGATCATAGACACCGGAGCCACTGACCACTTGAGTGGAGAAAGAAACTCTTTTACTGATATCAGTGGTGATTTATATGGTCAGACAGTTTGTATACCTGATGGAAGGATTCAATAGATTCACGTTGTTGGTAAAGTTCATATAGGAAATGATTTTTATCTTCCTAATGTTCTCCCCATACCAAGTTTCAAGTACAATCTATTAACAGTTAACCGATTCGTCAAACAAAATTCTTCAACGATATATATATTGTCTTTACTCTCCTTCTCTTGGTTAATCTTTTCTATGGTAGAGTTGGATAGCACTACAAGAAAAAGATATTTTAGCTACCGATGAATTGCTACTGCACATATATTGGTATCTAAATTGGAAAATTGCTACTGATTTTTGATGTTATTAACAAAGTGGTTGCTTTTGTGCTACCACAACGACAATGGTAGCTAAACTTTTAGCCAATAGCTAAATGTCTACCGGCTTACAAGATTGCTACCATCAATAGTAGCTATTTTATCTTTCATTCTGGTAGTTTTAGTAAAAGTAATTTTGCTACCAATATCGATAGCTAAATTAATAAATTGCTACTACTTGGTTGATGCTAATTCAATTATGGTAGATATTATGCTAATATTTGAGCAACGGTAGCAAAAAGATTAGTATCAATAGCTAACTAGCTACTATCTTAAAAGTTGCTACGACCATGTAGAGAAGCGAAATTATGAAATTGCTACTAACACTTGATTACGGTTGCCATTGTGCTACCATTTTGGCTATGATAGCAAATATTTTTAATAAGTAGCTAAATTGCTACTATCTTAAGTTTTGAAATTGCTACCGACTAATAATGCTGATGAAATTTCAGTTGATATTGTGCTAGAATATAAGAAATGATAGCTAATATTCGTAAGCGTTAATAAAATTATTATCGTTTTATATCTTAAACATGTGATTACTACATAATTCAGAATAGTAACCCATATTGCTACTGCCATAGTGGATATATTATCTTCCTCTATAAATATCTTTTTTTTATATTTCAATATAGTACCTTGAGTACATTTTACTTCTCACCTTTTAGCTATCGAAATTTTAAAAAGAACTTTAAGTAAATAAAAAAATTTTAATTCCTGAAAATTAATTAAAACTACATACCACTACAAGAATTTATTTAGCATATAAGAAATATGTAACATAATATATTTTTGATACTTATAATATTTTAAATTTTCAAAGTATCACACGTACTGATAAATTATAAAATAGAGTACATGTAATAATAATTTAAACTAGTATATATGTTGGTTAAAATTTACAAAATTAATACAAATTAGTTGTCAAAATAATTTAAATTAGTAAACGATATATATGTATATAAATTTTAAAATTTGTACAGTTTTATACATTTTACTCTATAATTATTTTAATTTACAAAAATCACATAAATTAACTAAATGTAAAAATACAATAAATAATAACAATTTAAATTAGTTGACATGTTGGTTAAAAATTTCAAAATAAATACAAACTGTATATATAAAATTTATAAATGTTTAAAGTTTTTGTGTATGATATATATATATATATTTAAATTTAATACAACTTTAAGTCAACATATACTTTTATTTTTATTATTTTGACCCTACAAAATTAATGTTGTAATATTATGTAAATTAAAATATTAATTTGTCTTAGTCAGACCTACATCTATTTTATTAATTTTTACATATCCAATGTTTGATCGTATCTCGGCAAAAATTTTCATTTCTATTTAGGGTATCAAACATTGAATATATACATGTAGTATGTATATATGTCATGAATAACTATCATGGCTCAATGATTAAGGTAATATCTATCCATCCCATATGTCGTGGGATTTGATCCTAGATGTGTGCCCCAAGAATGGTTAGGCCACACATGTGCATACAAAATACTACCATACTCTCGGTGGCAAAATTTTAAACTGCAACCACTAAAGAGAGAATTTATGCTACTGAATTTATTGGTAGCCAAACAAAAAACGGTAGTGAAAACCAATTTCGCCACTAAAGGTTTACCCACCGTCAAACTCCGGTAGTAAATGACCAAAAATGATAGCTCGTTCTATTTGGCTACCAATTTCGCTATTATCGCTACCAATTATGTCGGTAGCAAACTAATCCTTTTCTTATAGTGTATGTACTCCAGTTTTTGTAATTAACATACTACTTGATAAGCTCTTCTACTCGGTAATTGGGTGTTGTTATTAAGTGTGGTGATAAATGCAAAAAATTTAGACCTGGCAAAAGTAACCCGAACCCGAAAAACCGAACCGAACCAATCCGATCCGAATTTGAATCTCAACCGAAAACTATAACTTGAAAAATGACCCGAAATCCGAAATAAACCGACCCGGACCAAACCGAACTGTATTATTGTAAAACCGAAAGTAAACCACAATCCACATCATCCGAACTGAAGTCATCCGAACCAAAATCAACCGAACCGAAGTCACCCATAACCCGACGATGACCCGAAATCCGAAGTGACCCGAACCGAAACCAACCGAAAACTAACCGAACCGAACCCGAACCAAAACCAGTGTGACCTGAACTAATATATCCGATGTGACCCGAAAGAATATATTGCATTAATTATATGAGACAATGAGAATAAAACAGAATATTTATACCCAATATCTAGTTTAAATACAAATCAGTATTTAGCATTTGTATCATACAACACTAAACAATGCCCACAATACTTTTACAACTAATCATTACTTAGTAAGTGGCGTACCTATAAAAAGTATTAATAAACTTATATACACGAGAAATTATTTTAAATATACCACAAATATTTTGCACTATAAAATTTTAAAGTAATTAATTATCATGCATTTTCATTAATCGCAAAAACTAATAATGAATTAATGATAATGTGTTACTCATCAATGATAGATTGGTAAGAACCTTAATTATTTGTATATTTAGACTCATATTTTATCGCTAATTCATATCATTATTGTATTAATAATTCATATATTGAAGGTGTTTTTATTAATTAGAATTTTTCAAGCCTTTATCCAATCTTGTGAATAATTCTCCCTCATTAGCAATTTAGCATAAATGTTTATTATACTTGAAGGTTTTTACCTATGTAGCAAAATTCTCATGCTTCTGAATAGTTCTTCATCATTAACAGTTGTTAAACAACCGTAAAAAAAGTCATCAAAACTTATTAATTAATTCCATTCACTA
>CM041776.1:312231253-312264163 GCA_023374045.1 Limonium bicolor | reverse complement strand
AACTCAGCCTTAACTTGCTCCAAATACTCTGGTCCTATAATGACCGTCTCACTCGACTCATCCCAGCAGAGCGGGTGTACGACATGGTCTACCGTACAACGCTTGAAAAGGTGCCATCTTGATCGAAGCGTGATAGCTGTTGTTGTATGAAAACTCGATCAGATGTAGTCTGTCAATCCAACTGCCCTGGAAGTCTAAGGCACATGCTCTCAGCATGTCCTCGAGTGTCTGAAAGTAGCTCAGTCTGACCATCTGTCTGAGGATGGAACGCGGTACTCAACTTCAGTTCTGTACCCAACGCTTCTCTAGTAGCTCTCCAGTACCTCGAAAGGAATCTGGTATCTCTGTCTGACACTATGGTCTTTGGTATCCCGTGATGTCTCATTACTTCTTTCTCAAACAACTCAGCTAATTTGGTCACCTTCCAAGTATCCTTCATCGGTATGAATCGGGCTACTTTGGTAAGGCGATCCACCACCACCCATATCATGTTGAGACCTCCCCTAGCAGGTGGAAGTCCAACTACAAAGTCCATGGAGATATCATGGAACTTCCATTCCGGAACTGGCATCGATTGTACCATTCCGCCCGGTCGTCGGTGCTCGAACTTTACCTTCTGGCATGTGAGACACCTCAAGACGAACTCGGTAACATCTGTCTTCATCCCCGACCACCAGAAGTATCTCTTCATGTCTTTATACATCTTAGAGGCTCCCGGATGGATGGAAAATGAAGAACAGTGTGATTCTCTAAGTATACGGTCTTTCAGATCCGTGTTGCCCCGTGGTATGCATAACCGGCCCTTAAGTCTGATCAGATCATCGTCGTGAAGTCTGAAGTCATATTTCTGACTCTCAAAGGTACCATCTGTCAGCTTCTGTCTGACCTCCCTCATGTACTCATCTGTCCTCTGAGCCTCTCGCACCTCATCAACCAAGCTGGAGAAAGAAACTAGTGAATGGAGTGAGTGTGCTCGACGGCTCAGGGCGTCTGCTACAACATTGGCCTTTCCCTCTTTGTATTGGAGGTCAATGTCATAGTCTTTCAAAAATTCCAACCATCTCCTCAGTCTGAGGTTCAACTCCTTCTGAGTGAATATGTGTCTTAAGCTCTTATGATCGGTGTAGATCGTCACACTAACCCCGTATAAGTAGTGGCGCCATATCTTCAAAGCGAAGACTACAGCTCCCAGCTCCAAATCATGTATGGGGTAGTTCTCCTCATGTTTCTTCAACTGGCGTGAGGCATATGCCACCACCTTGCCATGTTGCATGAGCACGCAACCCAGCCCTCTGCCAGATGCATCACAATAAACCTCAAAGCCCTCTGTACCGTCTGGAATGGTCAGAACCGGTGCAGTGGTCAGTGAGTCCTTCAAACTCTGAAATGATTTCTCACAGTCAGTCGTCCACAAGAACGGTGCATCTTTCTTCATCAGATTGGTCATCGGCTTCGCGACCTTGCTGAAATCCTTAACAAACCTCCTGTAGTAACCTGCCAGACCGAGAAAGCTCCGGATGTCGGTAACAGTCTTCGGCCTTGGCCAAGTACGTACGACATCAATCTTTGCTGGATCCATTGAGATTCCAGCATCTGAGATGACATGACCTAGGAAAGAGACCTGGTCAAGCCAAAACTCACACTTGGAGTACTTATCATATAGCTGGTTCTCCCTCAATATCTCCAATACCTTCCTCAGATGTTCCTCACGTTCAACCTTAGATTTCGAGTATATCAATATGTCGATGAATACCACAACGACTTGTCCACTGCTCCTGGAACAAGCGGTTCATCAGATCCATAAACTTCGCCGGTGCGTTCGACAAACCGAATGGCATCACTGTAAACTCATAGTGGCCGTATCGTGTCTGGAATGTCGTCTTCTCAATGTCTCCCTCCTTAATGGCTATCTGATGATACCCCGATCTGAGATCAATCTTGGAACACAGATGCTCCCTTCAACTGATCGAACAGATCGTCAATGCGGGGTAGTGGTACTTATTCTTCACGTCACTGCATTCAGCTCTCTGTAGTCGATGCAGAGGCGGAGACTACCATCCTTCTTCTTCACGAAGAGGACTGGCGCTCCCCATGGTGACACACTTGGTCTATAAATCCCTTATCCAACAAGTCCTTCACTGTTCCTTTAACTCAGTCATTTCTGCCGGAGCCATACGGTATGGTGCCTTGGCTATCGGTCCGGTACCAGGTAGCAGCTCGATGGTGAACTCTACCTCCCGAGTGGGTGGCATGCCGGGCAGTTCCCGTGGAAATAGGTCGGGGAACTCCGACACTACCGGTAAGTCGGGGTCGAACTCGGGGTCTCTCTCTATGTCCTGTACATAGCAGGGTACACTTCTTCTTTTCTCCTCAATTCCTTATACATTGCCATGGCGGTGATGATCTTATCGAAGGCTCTCTGGGCCTCTGGCGGTATGATTTGTTACCCCAGACGGCCTCCTGAGCAGCAATCTAGCTCGGCGTCAGAGGATACGTCCCTTGTGCCGCTCCACCAGTTCATCCGAAAATAACATCAAATCCTAGCTCACTGAACTCAATAAACTGACTGGAAAGTCTTCTCCCTTAATTCTGACAATGGCTCCTCGTATAAACGAGTGCAACGAACCTTCTCCTTAGACGGGAGCGTAACCGTGAAGTCGGGTAGCTCATCAGCGTCTAGCCCCAACCTGCTCGCGAAAGATGCCGAGACAAAGGTGTGCGAGGCCCTGAGTCTAAGAGAACTGATGCCTCAATCCCTTAATCGGAAAGGTGCCGGTGATGATAGTACCGCTGGCGTCGGCCTGTTCCTCTGTAAGTATGCTTAACGCACCTTCCGTACGAGTCCATAACCACTTGTGTTCATAAGCCTTCATGAGTATTGATGTATCAAGAGTCGAAACATTATATGAACACCACTGTTATTTTTATTCATAATCATCCTGTTTACAACATGTGCTTCATCTTACATCTCATTCCTCATCTCATTCTAACATTACATGGCTAATATTGTCTAAAGGTTAGGTTTAATCTCCCAGGTCTCATATGCGTCGCATTAATTACTGCTGACGGTGCTGTATTCAGCTTGATTCTCTTAATCCCATGGTATAACATCCTTGATTCTCCTCCCATAATTAATACATCTCCTGACTTAAGTACCAACTTTTCGCACGGTCCGCACGCTTCTCGCTGCTCGCCGTATAAAACACTCTGCATCATCCCCAATGGACCAAGACACTACGGGTATCCCTCTTTCGAGAGACTCCGTTGTCTCGTCCTTATCCTGGTGTAGTCCAAGTCGCCCATACCTTCTCGTAGAAGTTCACAATGCAAATGTCTGCTTGAATGTCTGGAATCGGTTCAGCTTCCAATTGCTGAGTGATTTCCACGACTTGTGTAATACTGGATGGAACTCTTCGGGTATCCCCGGTGGTGAGAACTCCATCTTGCATCCTCGTGGTTTGGTAGTTTCTTGGCATACGGATTCCAATCCTTGCCTAAGCTCATCATTTTAATCTCATCTTTGCTCCTCTGGGTACTCCGGTGTGTAAAAACCTCCCGGTCCCATTCCTAGTTGACTGCATTTCCTGATGATGGCTATTTGCGCTTCGGGTGTCAGGTATCTCCTTAATAAGATCATACCTGGGCGATAACCTGACATTGTTCGGTTGGAAAGTCCATGGTTCGATGTCGGTGTGCTCCGGTTAGGTAATGGTATTGGATAGCAGATGTTGAAGCTTCCTAAAGTGGTAGTAGTTATATCTTACTTAAGTTCTAATCTCATCTCATTCTTACTTAACTCAATTATTCACCAAACATGCATGATAATGCGGTAAGCAGGCAATTTATTACTAAGTGTTTATAGCGGTACCTGGCCTCGATGAGGGTTCAGGCTCATCATCCCGGTCCACCAAGTGTAGTGCGGGTCCCGACTTCTGGGTCACCCGTGGGTTCTTGTCTGCAGCTTGCTGCACCTTCCTCTGACCGTCAGATCCAGCTCCCTGATCGGTCTTGCCCTTGCCCCTAGTATCGGGCCTATAGGCTCTGCTAGCAGGGTTCCGGAAACACTCATATGCTCGGTGTCCGTATACCCCACAATAGTTGCACTCCACCTTATTCCCCTTGCAATCGAGCCCGGGGTGGTCCCTGTGACACCACCTACAGATGTAGCGTCGCTGGTAGCCACCACCGGCTCCCTTCTCAGTCTTAGATCCTGATCATTCACAATATCAATACTCATATCTCAAACGGTTACTAATTGTTTCTTAACTCAATCAATACCAATCCCTTACCTTTGGCGCCCAAGAGCGCAGGGGTGTAGCTGCGTAAGCATACGTCAACTTCAATGGCTCTTCCGGAGCCTCTCCTTTTCCTCCCTCCCCTTTTGATTCTGACTTTTCTGGGCCTGAGGCTGGTACTTCTGTTTCTTGTACCCACCTTGCCCTTGGCTCTCCGTGCTCTTACCAGCACTCTTCCTCTTAGCATTCTCCTCGTCCCTCAGCTGGACGGTTATCTCAACCTTAGCAGCGGCATGATAGCACTCCTGCTTTCCACAGTATTAGTCACTCTTATTTCTCATAATCTAAATCTTACTCATTTACTTACCCAAATCTCAATCATTCTTATTACCTGCAAGGTAGTGTAACTCGTCGCCCCATGCCGTAGCGGAGTCGATGGCTAAGCCCGCCATAGAAGCGGTCCACCAGGATCTGGTCTGAATATCCAAGACCTGGCAGAAGACGGAGCAAGGCGGTGAACTCTGAGTAATACTCGTCCACCGTCATCTTGTCGGTCTGCTTAAGCGCATCCAACTGCAAGCGCTTCTTTCTGGACATGGGCGGGTAGTACTTTGCTCGTAGCAAGGCGGTGTACTGCTCCCAGCCAAACTCTGGATTGGCCACATGCTCGGCCCTCACCAGCTTCCACCAATCGCCTGCCGCCCCCTTCAGATAGAAAGCAGCCAGACGCACCTTGATCCCAGCAGGGACATCAAGGGTCTCAAAGGCGGTCTCCAACTCGGAGATGTACGCCTCAAGCTTGGCGGGATCGGTCTCCCCCTTAAAGTGTGCGGGTCGAAGGTCTGCAAGACTCTTCACCCAATTTGGTTCCCTGGGTTGTGGCGGTGGAGGTGGTGCACCCACACCAGGCTGATAGCCCATGTGCCCTAATGCGGCAGCCACGATCTCGGCGATCGTCTGCCCTCCCGGTATCCCTGAAGCATCATCGCCCTGGCCACAACCTCGGCCTCCTCTAGGACGTCCTGCCATCTGAACAAGCATAACTCACATTAGATTCGCATCCACCACTGTTTCGGTTAACGAATTTATAACGTCCGTAGACGGTAAAGACGATCCACACTTATTAGTGGTCATCTGACTCTACTCACTCTAACTTCTCACACCCTTCACCCATCACTTATTCCTTAACTTATATCCAAACTCGGTGGTTTCTTATGTCCGGTATTTCTTGATCAGAGCGTAACTACGCTCTGATACCACTTTTTGTAACACCCCGTCCTAAGCCAATCGTGGTTATCGCAAAACTTAACGCTTAATCGAATTCGTCGCAGCGGAAATAACAAACACCTGGACCTTGCCACGGTCTGATCGTTAGAACATACCGGCCTTATAATATTACAACACTTATCCAAAATGAACAACCGACCAATCACCACCAACCAAAATACCACCAACCAACCGAGTATAAGTACTAAGTCATAAACACAACCTTACATCAGTTTCAATATAAACAGACGGGAGCACAAACGCAACCCGTACTCAAAATAAACAACCCATCCTAAGTCTAACCGCTCCTACTCTCGTGGTCCGTCTTCATGGGCCTCTTACCTGCAAGTGTAAAAACAGCCCCCAAAGGGGTCAGCACGAATGCTGGTACTCCCTCTCATGGCTCCCAAGCTAACGGGGCTACGACGACTAATTGTCGATAGCATGGAAATTGATTAAGTACACAAATGATATGAAGTGCAATAAACAAAATCCACAGATGAACATATAGCTCGCACACAATGAACACAAGCGTTCCCTTATCAAGCGGGTTAGTAACCCCCTCCTTAGTCCTTATTTTCTTAACCTCAGTTCCTTATCTTACCTCAGTCTTAACCTTATTATTCTCAGTATACAAACCTTTCTTGGAAGGGAATGGTTGTAGCTTAATCTCAAACCTAGGATTTAGGTGATCCTACCGCACCATCTTAATGCCACCTACCCTGGACGGGAGTCCAGCGTAGCTGAGCCGGCAACCGGCCCTAGGCTACAAGTCCGAAGACAAGTCCTTAAGCGGAGGGCGGATCTGATTCAGATACCGTCCCCCTTTCCTTAGCATGCATGACCGGAGTCAGTCCCGGGTTTCCTCACTCAAGTTCTAGTTAGTAAAAATCTTACCCACCAAATGTTAGTTAAACCTTAACGGGTATTAACCAACAATCACCAATACTTAACTCTTATCCTTAACTCAGTAAGTACTAAACTTGGTTAGTAACAATCTCAAGCCTCGTGGGTTAGTGTAAAGAAAACACATACACAACGAGAACAAATATAACCGGTTACATGCTTTATCTTGTCTTAGTCATAGCAAGTAAACAGATAGCACACAAGCTGAGGGACACCTCGTTAGCAAGCAGGTCACAAGAAAGATTGTACCGTTCACCGTCGTTCGTCCCGGTTGTTTAATACTCCTCCGGTTTCCAACTTTCAAGTCCTAAAATATCCATCCAACTTAAATGATTAAGTATCTATACATTGCTTAACTTATTTAACTTATTTAACCCTTAGTGGTCCCCAATTAACACTTCTTAAGTCTTATAACTTAATCTTGCAACTTAACCTTAAGCTTATGAACTTATATTTAACTTAACTTAATCCCCTTAGGTTCTTAGGGTCCTAACCATTACTACCCTACCAATGGTATACCTTATTACCAATTATCATCCTTAGAATTCATTTTTTTTAAGTGTTAAGGGTCGTCCGACCCACCGTCCGACCCACCAACTGGGTCGGACCCTTCCAGTAACTTTCGGGTTTGAAAAACTCCCCTTGTCCGACCCATGTCCGACCCAACCAACTGGGTCGGACCATTCCAGAAATTCTCCCGTCTTTGAAAACTCTTCCGTCCGACCCACCGTCCACCCACCGTCCGACCACCAACTGGGTCGGACCATTCCAGAAACCTTTACGGTGGCTTAACAGAGGTCCGTCCGACCCAGAACTGGGTCGGACCTACACTACCTTACTCTTAAGTTGTTCTTTCAATTCCAAATTTTTCCCCAAGCCTCCTAATGTGTTCTAACATCATTTAGACCCTTAAACTCACCTTAAACCATCCTCCAAACTCATTAAAACAACCTCCAAGGATCATTCCAATCCTTTACTCAATTCTTACAACAACTACTAACACTAACACTTATTTTTCTTTCCTACATTTCAACATCCTTTCACCTAGAACTTCTACTAGCCAAAAGTTCCCTCCTTAATAACTTGACCACACCATATACACCACTTGCACCCCTATTACATTTTCCAAACCTTCCTTAAATTCTAAACTATAGTTCCTACTTAAATCATCTCAAAGTTTTACACTCATTCACATCAAACTTACACAAGTTTCCTAGCTTCTTTTATGCATTTACTTAAGGTTCCTTCATAAGCTTATGCTTCCATCCATCAACACATTATCTCCTTCCTAGTTGTTTACCAACATTTACCTCAGTCCTAAATACCCAAGTACACTCTTTTGATTCCTAAATCCTTCATAGTGATGCCTAATCATTATAAGCCATTTAAACACACCTTAACCCCCCTTTTTCATCAAGACAACCTCTAGAACTTCCTAGTACTTCCTTAGTCATGAAATCTCCTTAGAACATCTCAAACACTTAGGTTCTCCTCTAAATTTTGTCATGGGTTCTATAGTATATAGTTACATCCAAACACTTGGTTTTTTCACCATCAAACAACCAAGATCACTTAAATTCTCATCACAACACCTTAACACACAATTTCACTAACTACACCACATCATTACATAGTGTATAAACTTAAATGCTTGGCACTTAGGCCCTTAAATGACAATAATCTTAACCACTGAATTTCCACATATATTTGCCTTTAACCTGCGAATACACACAACAAGGCCCCCATTGAAATAAAATGCTTCTTGTAATTCATTTCAACATTGTTAGACTATCTCTTTTCTCATTGGCTCCTTAATCACAAGTTCACAAGTATAGTTATTTCTTTCTCCTAGGTTTTATAACCCCTTTTCCCAATGTAATCTCTACACTAAACTCATCACATATCCAAATCCCATTCCCTTAAACAATAAAACACCTTAAGGTATGTAATTTACCTTATTCTTTCACAAGCTCACAAACTTTCCTCCTTAGGTTTTTCCTTGCTCAATCTCGGTCACCACTTAAACTCTCCTTGCCAATGTTCTAACCAATATCCAATGACTCCAATGAGTACTAGATATACATTAACCCTAAGGAGCAAACCCTAGGTCAAAATGTGCTTTAAGGTATTAAGGTGATTGTTTTACCTTGGTTTCTCAAGACAAGCTTGGATATGAAGCAAGAGGACCTCCTTTATCCTTTGAAGAGTAGAAAACAAGCTAGAACAAGGCATTAAAATGAAGCCTCATGAGCATGAATTTTCGGTCATGAAGAAAAAGTGATGGAAACCTAGATTTTCTTACACTTTCTTTACCTTAAGAGAATGGAGAAGCCAATGGAGTCTCCAAACTTGAGTTTCCTCCTCTAATGGTGGTTTGGCTTGGCACCAAATCAAAGCTCTTGAAGTTTTGAAAAGATAGAAAGAAAGAGCTTGAGCTAACTAAGAAGAATATGTAATTTGTTTTGGTTTTGGAGCTAAAATGAGTAAGTGGTGTACAAAGGAAGGTGGAGCTAGCATGGGGTTGTTCTTCACGTCAATGGAGAAGAAGAGAGGAGCAGATCAAAACCGTGGGAACAAGAGAGAATGGAGAGGTGAGGAGGAGGTGATTAAAGGTGAGATATTTATGTTGCTTTACAAAAGCAAATAGTGACTAGTACATTTCTATCTTATTTACTAATAATCTAGCTTACTCACATGGTGAGTCATCCCCTTAGAAACCGGCCCCCATTAAGTAGCAAGGGGTAATTTAGTCTTTGTTGACCAATTAGCTTACTTATATTGACTTATGTTATAACTAGCTTAATTTAATTACTATTCACAAAACAAGGCACATAGTTGTGAAATTTTTGATTTCCCATTGATTTAGACTTCCTAATGTGATACTAATTAGTACACATGTTAATTAAAGAGTAATGATGGACATTTAGCCATTCAAAACCCATTTACAAGATAATTTTTCAAAAATGTGCTTTAAGACTCCTTAAAGCACATTTTGTGTTTTAACTTGTTTTCAAGCTTGGTTTTCTTTGTTAATTGATTTAAAATGACCATTGGGATATTACTAAGGTCTTAGAACAATATTTGGGTACTCACCTCAGTCTCTCCAAGCTTAGAGCACGTTTTTGCTTAAACTGCTCTTTTTGGTGTTTCCTTATGTTTTCTTTGATTAGAAATGTTTCTTAATGTTTCTAAGGCATTATTTAGCCTCCTTATAACTTAGTTTATCATTTAAACACCATATCTAAGTTTGGGGTATTTCACTTACAAAAGGTGAAACTTCATAAACAAGTATCCAAAGTTCTTCCTTTTTTTGTAAAATATTTTTTTCACTATTTTCACAAATTAAAGATTGTCATTTTGTATCATAATATAATAAATAATGAAATTTGTACTTATTGTATATCAAATAAAAATAAATATACAAATTTCTACCTTGATTTAGAAACTCATATATACGTATACTAAAAAATATAAATTAAATGTTGTGTCTCACTTATCTACCAGTTTATATGACTATGCCGATAAAATTGATTAAACTTACTTACACCTTCTAGAATCGGTAGAGTACCCATCAAATGTGGCTTCAACATATAAACATTTCAGCATCGCAGATTCTTGACAAAGCTTAACGATTTCAGGTAGGATTAAAGATAAACAATAACCATCATCTAAAAAATGGTAGAGAGAAAAAATGACTCAACATTTTTGTCTATGGTGTATGGTAGAGATAATAATATATTTTGGTAGAAATTATCGTGCTGATAATGTGAAATAACACCGAGAGAATAGAAGAGAGTATAGTAGACAATGTAGACTGTAATTGGCATCCATCTTATCATTCCATTGTACATCCTTATATAGTATACGTTACCGAACCTTTGAGTGGTAGGAAAGCAAAAGATCAAAGGTCTACTAATGAAGACTTTGGGGAGGTTACAGGAGTTACACAGACGAAAGATCTAAGATAGACCAAAGGATGATTGGATGTACATCCACTAATTACATTATTTATAACATTGATATGTTTGTAGGGTTTTCATTTCACCATAGTTTATCTACAGCTGTTGAGTGTCTTAGATTTTTATTCGAATTTTTAGAAAATAGCATAAGTTTAACTTATTATAACTCTCGGTTTGGAGTAAGTTGAATACTTTGTACCATAATGGTATCTTTTTTGGCCTTGGTCTTAACCTATGATGAGCTGGAAGGGCTCAGTGTTCTCACGACCAGTGAGCAGGGCCGCCTCCCAGCCCGTGTAAGCTGGGCGACGGAGCCGGCCCCTTATATTTAGGGGCCTATTTTTTATTTTACCCTTTATATTTTATTATGAAAAAATTATATAAATGTTTAAATTTATTTTATATAAAATATTATAAGGGTCTCATTTTACATATTTTAAATTAGTAATTTTTTATCTTTATATAATTTAATTATACATATTCCACTTTAGATTTTAGCATGGGGCCCCGAAATCATCAAGACGGCCCGCCAGTGAGTGGTACATCTGTGTACACAGGTGTATGTCAGGTCTTGTCATAGATTTATATCGATGTTATTGCTAACTTGTTGTCTTTGGGGTTGTTGGGGACCTAGTTTATGTAATCACAATCTTATATTTATAAGTTGGTTCTTGTTTTGAAAAAAAGCGGTTTATTTACTTTTTTTGTCTTACTATTACTAAAACTTATCATTTGGTATGGCTTTTCTTAATAGGGATAATTCACTATATACCCATGTTTTCTTTCGTAATTCACAATATACCCTTGTTGGTTTTCATAATTCAACTTTAAACATGTTTAAATGTTGTCCAAAATTGATGAAACTTTACATGGATGATGCTAAAGTGTTATATTTTGGTACAATATCAAATTTGAAGTTTTTAAGCTCATATGTGACATGTAAGACCCAATGAACTGGAGAGATTATCTAATAGAATCGAGGAGCTGGTTGTGGTTGGGGCTTGGAAACACATCAAGACGGGCCAACGTGGACCGAAAGTCTCACATTTAATGTTTGTGGATGATATTGGTTTGTTTGGAATAGCCTCGATTCACCAAATCTAGGTGATGAAAGGTTTCCTTGATGAGTTTTGTTTGGCTTCGGGTGACAATATTGGCTTTGGTAAATCTAGAATTTTATTCTCAAAGAATGTTGTTCATAATAGGGTCAGATTGTTGAGTATTGAGGCAAATATGCTAAAAATGGAAGATTTGTGCAAATACTTGGGTGTCAATTTTTTTCAGGGCCGGCCTAGTCAGAATTATTTTCCCAATATGGTGGGTAGATTGCAAAGTTGGCTAGCTTGGTGGAAAGCTAAAACCCTTTCAATGGTAAGAAGAATCACTCTGGTCAAATCCATGGCTGCATCTATACCAATTTATACTGTGTAGACGAAGAGCTTCCCCATCGTGATTTGTAAGATAATTGAAGAACGTGTTGTGCTTTTATTTGAGGCCATAAGGAGGAGGAAAAAAGATGCACCTTGTTAGGTGGAATGAGTTTTACAAGCCAGAGATAGTGGGTGGTATGGGGCTCAGGAAATATAAAGAGATGAATCTTGCTTGTCTATCCAAAATGGTTGGGTGTTATGAAGTGAAGAAAGGAAGCTTATGGGCATGGATTATTTATAGTAAGTATGAACAATCCTCTATTAATGGAGTTTCTTGTCTTTGGAGAGGGATCAGATTTTGTGAAAAGGGCATTCTAGAGGAATGCAAATGAAGATTGGGCAATGGAGAGAAAATTGATTTTTGGACGGACAAATGATTATTGAAGAAATAGTCATGCTCTATTGCTACTGGCGATGTAGGGGCTGCTACCTGCTTGGAGCGTAGTGTGGCTGATTTTATTGGGAAGAGGTAGTGATTGGAAATGACAAGAATTGTAAGATTTGCCTCCCGCCCTTGTCAAAGCAAGATGGTTGGGAAAATAGTCTTTGATAAGGAGAAAGAAGACACAAAAATATGGGGGCTGACCAAGAATGGGATGTTTTCAGTTTCCTTAATGTATTTAAGCTTGGATAACATGAACACTTTGGTGAACCCGATATTCTAAGCTGTCCAGAAGCTAAGAGTTTATGAAAGAATGAAAGTCTTCCTGCGGCTGGTTCAAAAGCAGGGTCTGATGACAAATGTATTGCGTGTTCAAAGAGGTTTGACTGATGATGACAAATACTAGTTGTGCGGGGTGGGTGAATTGGCTTAACATGTGCTCATGGACTGTTTTGTAGCCAGGAAATTATGGAGGAAAATTGTTCTTGATGAGGATGTTGCGATGTTCTTGGGCTAAATTTATAAAGCTGGGTGGAGGAGAAACCGGAATGGTGTGTGCTTTTTTTTGCTCATGCTTGTCACAGCCTATGGAAATGGAAAAATAGTAACATCTTTGAAGATAATGATTAGTGTCATCTTCTTCTAGCGAGTGTTGTATCTTATGCAACCTGGGCAGGGGTGGCGTATACTTCTGTGCGAAAAGACAACACAAGACAAAATTCAAAGATTACTCGATTGAGTCGTTGAGTACCCCTGCTCAAGGTTACATGAAGATTAATGATAGCAAAAAAAGGCGGTGCTGCTATGGTTACTGCTGGTGGTGTTATTAGAGACTGATGTGGTGGTTTTAGGGTCAAGATCATTAGATCAAAGATGTAGAGGTAATCGAAGCTGAGATATAGGGTATGTTGATTGCTTTACAAATAGCATGGTAGTTGGATTATTGTGAAGTGGTGTTGGAAACCAATTCTTTGGCAACGGGTTGACTATATAAAGCATGGGGTAGTCAAATATCATCCTCATTTTGATCTTATAATGGCTTGCAAAAGCTGGTTGTATAGGGAGTGGATGTTGAGCTAAAACACGTTTTTAGGAAGACTAATTCGGCAACAGATTTACTGGCTAGCTATGCATCAATTTTGGACATAGGAAAATTGAGAGATTCATAGCTCCCCTTTTTGTATACAAGAGGCTTTAAGAATGGACAACATGGACATGGTATCTTACAATTATGATGAGAATGAATGAAATAAATTTTCATGTCTCAGCCCCGCGCTTTGGACAAAAAATAAATCAGATGGCCACCCTTCCAATTTTCACAACAGTTACAAAATCAATCACAATTAGGAAAATCGTAAGTACTCATAATAATTTTGCTTAGAAATCATAATAATAATTCAAACTAAGATCCCAAAAGGATAAATAATGGTTTATAAAATTGTTGGAAAGTTATGATTTATGATATGAGTTCATTTGTAGCATTGAGCATTAGAAATAGTGATTTGCATCTATTTTGGTGTCAATCTCACAATTTTTCCTCTATTTAATTCAAAGGCTGTATCCAAATTCTAATCTAACCGCTGTCATTATTTTTCAGTTTCACGGTCACTAAATTTAACTGAGTTAATTAACTCAGTCCATAGAGTTTCTGAAGAGTTAATTATGTTTATTTCATTATTACTAAACCGGACGGCCAGCCTTTTAATTTCATAACAGTTAGAAAATTAATCATAATTAGTAAATTATATTTAGAATATTTTCGTATAGAAATTACAATAATTGCTACAATGATTTAATAAAAATAAAATGGAATTTCGACTGTGGTACGCATGTTAATTTTTTTACTCCAATAATTCACAAGGTACATTCACTCACTCACCTCAAACTTTTTAAGAGTTATACTCCCTCCGTCTTGAATTGACCGTTTGCTTTATGACACGTTTTTCCACTTCAATATTAAGCATATAAGATAAAATAATTTTATAAAACTAAATTTTGTAACCTATAGTTTATCATGTAAGAAATCATATGCAAAATTTAAATTTTCAAAATTAATTTATCTTATATGTTAAAAATTGAAGTCAAACAACATGTCCAAATAGTAAACAAGACGGTCAATTCAGGACGGAGGGAGTATTTCATTCTTTATTACTACAATCAGATAGTCGACTTTCTGATTTTCATAACGGTCACAATTAATAAAATAGTAATCAGTGTAACGATAAAAGAAGATTATGGTTTATCAATTTTCAAATCTGATTATTCTTAAAAAGTGAAATTTCCGCTGTGGTTCCAGCCTTATTTTCTCCTTGATTTTTTATTTTACTCTTTAGTCCCAACTTATTGTTCTATTATTGAGACATATTGATTGACTATAATATTTAATATGGCAGTATAAAATGTAATTTTTAAAATTTAAGTTTATAAGAGGAGAATTATCAAAGAAAATGAGTTCTTAATATTCTCTCATATTTCTTTTTTTTTAATCTTATTTTAAGAACTACATTTATTTTTTAACAATATAAGAGAATCCACATATTAGTTTTAATTTATTTATTTTTCATATATATGGAGTATTATGATTGGAGTAATAATCGATGTGGGCCATATTTGGATTGAGTTCTTGTGAAGAACCCTCTCTCATAAGTTCTAGATCTCTACCCTCTTTTTTATTTACACATCATATTTTTACTTTAAGAAACGATTATTCTAATAGGTTTGTTTAATACCTATTTATTTAAGAATTTTATTTTTATAAAACTATTTTGTATATTAAATTATTTAATAGTATTAAAGTGAAAATCATATGGATAAACAAATAGAACAATAAAAAAGGAGTATGAATTGTCTTTAATTCAATATTATTAAAACAGTTACAATATTAATGACAATTAGTAAAACTGTATAGGATATATTTTATTTGAATTCTAACTCCCATTCCTTTATAAGTGACTTATTTTCCCACGTTTTCAGTTCTCTCCTTTCATATTCCGTTACTTGGGCACAACACTCCTTTCTTCTTCATCTTTTCTTTTTCAATCAGCTATACTCAGCTTTCCTCCTCTCTTTCTCATTATCTTCTCCTATTATCACCCTGCTCAATTACGGTTTTTCATTATCTTTTGAGCAAAGAGTGCTGAAGAAATCAATCAAGGAGTCAACTGAAACACAGAGTTAAATAGTAAGAGAAGCTCCCCTCCATATGATGGATCGGAATAGATTAGGGATACGAAACAGTTCCACTACAACAACAATAACAAAAACCACCATAAATCGATCAGCTTCTTCTTCTTCTTCATCATCATCGTCTTCCTTCAATCCACTACCTCTGCTTCGTCTAGTTCGTATCTACACAACCGATAACGACGCGACAGATTCATCCTCCAGCGACGAAGATGATAACAGTTCATTACAAATACAAAACAATGGTTTCCCATTACGCCGTCGTCACCACAGTACCAAAGTCAGAAAATTCATCAACGAGATACGAATACAATCGAATCCTTCTTGTAATACAATTATTCCTCGCAAGCCCAATAAAAGGCATAGTTCTGCAGCGAAACCATCATCAACATCACTGACGGCGGCGGGAGCGGGAGTATTACAGACGTTTAGTAGCAACAAAAGTGGAGCAATAAAGAAGTACAGAGGTGTGAGACAGAGGAAGTGGGGACGTTGGGCATCGGAAATAAGAGATCCAAAGACTGGTAAACGTGTATGGCTTGGAACATTTGATACAGCTGAAGAAGCTGCGAGGATATACGATACTGCTGCTATTAAGATGAGGGGATCTGATGCGGAGACAAATTTCATACCACCACCACCACCGGCAACGCGGGTGAAGCCGGTGATTGAGGAAGTGGGTTCCTGTTGTTGTGTTGGGTTAGAGAAACAGGGGAATGATAGTGATGGAAGATTGTGCTCTCCGACGTCAGTGTTGAGGTTTCCGTCCAGTGAGAAAACGGTGATGGATCAAGAAGTAGTGCAGGAGGAAGGATCATTGACTGAAAGGAAGCCGCTGGGTGATGATTTACCTTTGGATAGATTTTACGGATTTGTAAAGGGTGAGGATGAAGGTAGTGTTGATGTAGAGAGGGTGGATTTGTGGGATAATGATTCCGATAATGTGTTTGTGTCGGAAATGGAGAGTTTGATGATGAATTACTTTGGGGAAGTCTGCTGTAGTAGCAGTAGCGCTGCGGCCGGTGGTGGTGGTATTGTGTTGGATGATTTCGATGACTTTTCTGAAGCACTGGATTATCAGTTTGGTGTCATGATGAGTTTGGAGATTCTAGTAGTAGTACTTCATTATTTAGAACTAGTTAGTTAGTAGGTAGTAATATTGTTTGGTGTTCACTAATCACTTGTCGCTTAGTCACTATCGAATTGGTATGTTTGGGGGAATTAATTGTCGGTTTGACTTTTTCAAGTGTTCCTTTCCTGGGTTTTACTTGCAGCTTACTTTTTCATATCTAATACTAGTATACTACTACTACAATTCAAGTACTGGTCATCACAGAGTGTGGAATTTGAGTTTGGATTTTTTTGGTAGTCATTAGAATAGAAAGGGTGGAGTGGAGGAAATGTGATTTTGGCAGTCATTAGAAAGGGTGATGGAGGTAGTTACGTCATTTACATACATTTTTTTTTAGCATATTTGAAAGTTGTTTGGGTTCCAAACAATATATTATTGGAACAGAATAAAAATAACTCACATAAGAGTTAAAACAGAAATCACCTAAGAGATATACATGGAAAATCGGAATTGTCAAACTGGAACCGGTGAAATCGAAACCGAAAATCCGCATAACCGAAGTGGTTTGCCGGTTTGGTTAATCGTTTAATTTTCCGGTTCTGATTACTGATTTTAGGGAATCTAGTTAATTAGAAAAATTGTTTAACCTTTTTGATTTTTTTAGTATAAGTGTAAAATTATACGGTTAATTATTAGATTTACCAAAATAAAGTGTACAATTATATAGTTAATGTTTAAAGTTATACTAAAATCAATAAAATCTTACCAAAATCGACGGTAAACAAGTTTAATATTGCACTAAAACCAGTAAAACCAAATATTGTTTAATAATTAAAAGAAAAAAACACATAAATCTATATCATTTTGGTTAACCGTTAAACCGGTAAAATTACACCGAAACCGACGATTAACCGATCCCGGTTAACCGCTTCTAATTTTCTAAATAAATCAATTACGGTTATGAAATTTGCCTGGTTAACCGAAAAGTCGATTAATGGTTATGAACACCCCTAATGGAATTTCTTTCGAAGTGGGGTAGGAGATGTTGGCTCAATTTTCATGTCAAATTGAACAAATGGGGGCAGAAATCCACTTTGCAAATTTTGCTCAATCGTTACTTTGTTCAATAGTACTATTTAATTCATCAAAGGTTTTATTTTCTATTATTTTCAGTTTGCAGCACGTTTCGTTTCCTCTCCTCTTCCTTCCACAAGAAGACGACAACATATTGATAGCCACATCGACCAGCAATACAATAGGGTATGGAATTTTTGTCGTTAGATTTGATTGAGGTGGGTGTCACCTGTGATGTGAGACTCCTAGGGAAAAAGGACGGTTTTGAATAATTACACTTACAAAGGGTTTTAATATTTTAGGAAAATTGACTAAAACATTTGTTAATACATAAAATACTACAGCTTTTTAAAAAAACATTTGGATACCACAAAAAAAATTAATTCACTAAATATCATAAATTACTAACCCAAAATTTTTTAAGATAAAACTACCCCTACTTATAATAACATATATACTACTTAAATATTATTAATTCATAAAAGACCATAAAAATAAATAAAATATATATTAAAAATAGTAAAAAATAATAAAAACCTAAATTTATTATTTTATTGGTTAAAATTTTATAAAATAAAAAACCATATATAATTAAAAATTTCAAAAATACTATATATCATTGAAAGTTAAAAAAACTTTATTAAAAAGTAAAAAAAAGTTAAGAGAGTAATAATTTAAATTTTTTATAATATATTTACTCAAATTATTTTTAGTAATGTAAAATTGTAAAAAATTACATTTATATAAAGTAAAATTATATAAAATTAAATTATCATTCTCTTTATTTTTATCATTTTATCAAAATTGTGACTTCTCTAATATATTATACTTTTTATAATTCATTAGAGATTTTATTATTAATGATATTTTTTGTTTTTTACAATTTTAACCCTTATATGAAAAAAATTAGTTACTTTTTCAACATATGTTTATTAATTTTTGTTTTGAATTAAAATATATAAAATGATATATAAAAAATGTAGATTATAATACGCTTATCAATTGTTTTAATTTTTGGTCAAATTATTTTAATTGTATATAATCTATAATATTTTATATAATACACTTTATATACTTAATTCAAAATATAAAAAAAATTATTAAATATTTTTTTTAAAGTAAGTAACAAAATTTAACTTTTCTGGGTTGAAATTGAAAACATAAAAAAGACCATATACATATATAATAAAAAATCTCTAAAATATATTAAGAAAATAAAAGGTATATTAAATATTAGAAAAGTCACAAATTTGATTAAAATAGATAAAAATGGTAAAGAGAATGATAATTTAATTTTTTATAATCTATATTATATAAATTTAATTCTTTATAATAATATTTATATTATTAAAATTATTATAGTAAAAATATACTAAAATTTTGAATTATTACTTGGTAATTTTTAATTTTTTACTTTTTTAGGAATTTTATTACTCCCTCCGTTCTGAATTGATCGTCCTGTTTACTTTTTTTTGAATAAAGAGATGTGTTTATATATATATATCAAAAACTATAATCAGTAGCGTCGCATTAGATACATAGAAGCCCTATATATCTGTTTACTTTATGACACGTTTTTCCACTTCAACATTAAACATATAAGATATAAAATAATTTTATAAAACTAAATTTTATAATATATAGTTTATCATATAAGGAATCATATGCAAAACTTAAATTTTCAAAATTATTTTATCTTATATGTTAAATATTAAGTCAAACGACATATCCAAATAGTAAACAGGACGGTCAATTCTGGACGGAGGTAGTATTTTATAATTATACATTTGATAATTTTAATTTTACAAACTTTCAACCTAAATATTAATAAACCTATAATTTTTTTATTTTTTTATTGTTTTTAATATATTTCAAAAAAATGTTGTGATATCTTGTGAATTAAAAATATTTATGTGGTATTGTGTGAATTACGTTTATTAACAAGTAGGGATATTTTGGTCTTAAAAGGTTTTGGGTAAGTAATTTGTGGTATCTGATTAATTAAAATTATTTTTTATAATATATGAAAAATATTTTTTAAAACTGTGGTATTTTGAGAATTAACAAACTTTTTAGTGGTATCCGTAAATTTTCCTTAATATTTTTTTGGAAAATTTTATGAAATGACACTATATTTTTCTGTTAACTCATGATATATCTCAAAAAGTTTTGTAAATATCCAATAAATACCACTATGCTACTGATCACATTAAAAAAAGATAAAAATATTCCTCTAATTAAAGTACTTTTAAAGTTTAGTTGAAAAATTCACTATAATTCACGCTGAAAAAATAGTAACAATTATTAAAAATTGAAAAGTTAAAAGATTATGCTAGAATATCATAAAATATGAAAACGTAAGCATGTCTTAGATTCTTTTTAAGTTATTCAATACCATACAAAAGTATATTGTTTTAAAGACATAAATTATCTCAATTTTTCTATTAATTTATAACAATTAAGTATTATAATTTATACCGATTAAGTATTATAATTGTTAACATACATTTTATAAATTGTTATTTCCTGTCCAATTAAATTATTTATTCATAATAAATTATTTTATATTTTAAACTTATATTAGAAAAAATATTATGTCATAAAGTTATCTTTGACATAGAATATAAATCTTTAAATAATTTTTGTGAATATAAGTTAAAATATATATTATTATTTATTTTGATAATTAATTTATATTTTTGAAAAATTGTAATTTTTTATTATTCATAAAAAACTGTTTTTATATTTTTAGCTAATAATAAGATAATTTGTTTTTTAATGTTTGTTCTGTTTTACAGAAAATTTTATGACATAATATATTTTATTATCTACAAAATATTATATTATAAAGTTATCTAAAAAAAAAATATTTAAAAATAATTTTCTAAATATTAATTTAATATATAATATATTTTTATTTTGAATAAAATTTAATTTATAACGTATGTCATAAATTATTATGGTACTTAATGATAGAAAATTTGGTATAAATTATGCGTTTAGAACTTAATATTTTTCATGGTACTGTATAATTTTAAAAAATGTAAGAAATATATTTTTCAATATTTTATGATTTTTTTTCTCAATTTTGTATAATAATTTGAAATTTTTATCTAATGTATTTTTATAATACTTTGAATTTTTTTATAAATTTTAATCAATCATTTAATATTTAGAGATATTTGTGAACTTTAAAAGTACTTGTACTAAGTAGTAGGATTTTTATCTTTTCTACCTCTAGTCAATGATATAATGATATTTCATGAACACATTTTGTAATTATTTTTTATATTTCATGATTTAACTAAAAATAAAATGACATTTAATAAGATTTCCCATATTATTTTCATAAACGCGCGGCACGCATGCGGTTTTTTTTTTTTTCTTGAAGTAACGCATGCGGAAAATTGAAATAGTTAGGTTTTGATCAAAAAAAAAAAAATAGTTAGGTCGACGAACAAAACTGAAGTAGCAATCGGTCAAGGACACCTTGTTTTTAATTGTTAACGTTACCATTAATAACGTTTAATCTTGTTGTTATAAATTTTGTAGTTCTATAAAGATATGTAAAAACTTCAGTGACTTGTGGTCATGAATGTATAAATTTGTCATTCCATGAGCTATGGTCATGGACAACACAAGGTAAGATGTACAGTTTTTAGTGGATTCTTAACACATGTATGACGTAAGGATAGGAGCTCCCACCATTTGTATAATAAAAAAAGGCCTGTGTGCGTATATTAGCACTGGTATAAAGCAGTGGCGGACCTAACTTTCAACCTGTGGGGGCAAGTAGTGACTCAAAAATTTGTTTATGGGGTAAAAATTTTTTTTTTGCGCTCATCACACTTTACAATATTACTTATGTTTATATTTTTTCAAAAATTTATAACGTTGGAATTGGAGCCCCATCCGCCTTTTAGCGGGGCATTTTTTATCGAATAACAATCTGTCAAATAAAATATTAAAATTTAATTTTAAAACAATATTTTATATTTATATTACAATTTGAACATGCTTATTTTGAATGTCAAAACATCATATTTCGATTACACTATTTAATTATCACATTATTATTTATTTTTTTGTTATATACACCATATATACTTGTATTTTTTCCAAAAACCTGTGGGGGCACGTGCCCCCATAGGTCATAAGCTCGGTCCGCCACTGTATAAAGCTTATGATGAAAAAGTGGAAATGACAAAAGAGGAATTGCGGTGAGTAATAGAGAGACTTAATTATATTTGTCAAAATTTGTCTCAACCAGGAACCCGTTGGTTTAACACGGACCCGAAACGTTGATCGAAACCGAAAATATTGAAATATAATAAATCTGAAATTAATTGGGTTAAATTCAAAATGACCTGAAGCTGAAATGACCTGAATTTTATAACTTGAAACTCACGTGAATCCGAAATGACATGAAATAATAGTAAGAAATTTATCAAACTCCCATACATGAAATAATAGTGGACCCTAAATTGTCTTGAACATGAATGACTTGAATAAATATGATAAAAACCTTGATTTACCTTATTATATCCTAATAAATTTCAGAATATGCATTGTATTGACTTTTTTTGTGATCTATGTGTAGTATATTATAGAGATTTTAGGTATAATAATTATATAATATTTTAACAAAAATTCTAATCATGACCCGAAATAACTGAAACCCGATTCTATCTGACACTGTTACAATCCGACCCGATTTACACCCGAACCCGAGACGTCCCGAAAATTTAATAACCTGAATAGATTTGGCCCAAAACCTGAACGGAGAACCGTTTGACAGGTATGAGTCTTAATATCACCCACATAACCATTTGAACCGCATGTCTCCTCTAGCATTTACTAATGTAATTTTCCTGGGTATTATAGAGATTAAATCCTCCTTAGCAAAGGCATTATGATAGTTGCAAAGTTCAAACCTACCAAACGAGTGCATCAAGATGGGAGGAGATTATGTGACGGCTGTTATTTTCCGTCATACGACGGAATTCATTCATCTTCTATTTTTTATACAGTAGGGAAGTGAGTCACGTTTTTTTATATAGTGGGGAAGTGTCAGCCATGTATGTATATCCTATGTATCACCATTAATCTTTTGTTTGTCATTGGAATATCTCATCTTTAATAAAAGTTTGTTTTTGTTTTTTTTTCATTTTGAAAATATTAGTATGTATTTTATTAATAAAATAATTCACAAATTATATAAAATAATTACTTGACGATTTCAGTATGATTAGTTAAACATTATTTATTTAAATTGATAATATTTGTTGATTAAATATCCCGATTGATTTTTTTTATAAAAGTTGAATTAATACAAAAACACCAAGTTAAATATTTATATTTTTTAAAGAAAGAAATGAAATAACATCACTATTGTATTATAGTTTTCTAGTCTTGATACATATATATGTAAAAAATGGAATATAACAATTCAAAATACACCAATCAATTGATTAAAATTAAGAAAATTGCTAATATAAAAAATACCAAGCTAATATCTATGTTATTGTCAAAATAAAAAAAGTGATGTATAATATTTTTAAAAATATTGATGTTAATTTTTTAACCTCCATTTATAAGTTTAGCGAGTATTGCATATATAAAATCAAATATTAATAAATACGTAAAGTCGACTCCTACAATTCAGTTTATGTAATATACTAGAATGTTATGTATAATCATGATGTGGAAACGTTTATATAAAAACGTGGAAACGTTTATATAAACTCGTGGATACGTTTATATAAACTCGTGGATACATTTATGCATAACAGCGGAAACATTATACTTGATTGTGGCGTGGAAATATGTCGTAGAAACGTTATATTTAATTGTGGCATAGAATTTATAATTGTGTAAACGTGTATCTGTTATCATGGCATGTAAACGTTTATATATAAATCGTGGAAACGTATTATGGCATGAAAACATTCATATATAATTATTGAATTGTTTAGATGTAATCAAGCCATGGAAACGTTATATATAATCATGGAATCACAGACACGGGGAACCGTTTAAATAAAAATCTGGAAACGTATGTATAACAACGTGGAAATGTTTAAATAAAAAGGTGGAAACGTTACATAATTGTGTCATAGAAACATCATATATAATTATAAAAATACTTATATATAATCTTGCAGTGGAAACATTTATATGCAATCGTGGTGTGGATACGTTATAGATAATCATGGAATTGTAGAACGTGGAAACGTTTAAAATAAACACGTGGAACATTGATCTGAATTGTCGACACCTTTATGTAAAACGTTGGAAAACGTTATTTATAATTGCGATGTTAGAAATCTATCGAGTTCAGTGACGACAATACAAAGTATAGAACGACCTCAAAATAGATTAAACCTACACTACACAACATAAAAAATTAGAACAAATGCCAAAAAGATTCTCTATCCCCCAAATACCCTAAAAACCACCTAGAAATGCTAAAAACGTCGAAGGGTTGTAGTGCAGGGTTTAGGTCTAACGACCTCTAATTCACTTTTTTAACAACTCTGGATTCACCTTTTAACACTTTGATTCACTTTTTAACAACCTTTGATTCACTTTTCACAAACTTAAGATTCATTGTGAATCTTAAAACATACGTACATACAAAAAATTTAAATTTATCAAAACATACTCATGTTGGATATTATTGAGAAGATCTCGGATTATGATGAACAATGATATAAAATTTATGTTATTTTGACTTATATATAATAAGATGCAACTTTTTAAAATTTTACAAAGGATAAAGTAAAATGACAAAATAAGTGAAACACCATCCGAGGTTCAAAATTTCCATAAGAAAATATAACATTATTTAACTAGTCTAATAAAATAGTAATTCATAATTTTGTCAAACACTAATATAACCAGAAATAGTTATATGGATATACTTTTATTTTAAAGAACTATACTTAAAAATACATATTTATAAATAGTTATTATATATGTATGTACATAATGAAAAAATATACTTAACGTACATAGTTATATATATATATAATTCTACTGTAAATATAAAACAACCGTATACAAATTATAGCAATTTACTTGTATTAAAATAACTCTATAGTTATAGTGATAATTTTTTCTAAGGTCAATCACTCCGAAATGAATAGAAATTTTTAGATTATTTTCCACCTCATTATTGTCGGCGTCAATCTACTCATTTCAAATTGATCACATACTCCCATCATCGGACGGTGTGAATTCTTTCTGTTTGGGACGGAAATCTATGGTCCGTCACAAAAGCACCGCCGCATCAAGATCTTCATTGTTAGCAAAACCAAAAGCAACATTAAGAAGAAGAAAATCGACATGCTGATGATTCCATCTCGTACCTACTGCCCATCACAAACAGCAATGAATATCTTAACAAAAATTAATGAAAAACTCAACTAAAATAAAAATAGCTTAACAATGTGAAACACACTCATTCTCCTTGAAAAAGAAAGTGAAACATTGGATGCACTAATCCGTTTTACAAAGGAAAGACAAGAGATTAAAAAACATCGGTGAACTAATTATGAAACTACCAATAAAAATCAGATAGTAATACAAATAAGTGAGCTTTGGGTTAGACGATCACATAATAAATAAAGGAGGGAACAAGGATTAAGGTACCATCTTTAAAACGAAAGATATGAGCAGTAAGGAAAAAGGTTATAAGATTGGAAAGAAGGATATTAAGTCTCATTAGCTTAGGACGTATCAAGAAGTCTATGAAGGATAAAGTGTAAGCATACATGGTCTTGATGTTTCTGCAAATGAATTAGTATAGTAAGTGTAGCAAAATTGGTCAACCAACCATATATAGGAACAATAAAAGTGAATTTCTTAGTTACGGTTAGGGTTGCCCAAAAAAAGTCCGAAACCGCGGTATCCGAAACCGAAGTGAACCATATCTGTTTTTAGGTTAACTGTACTGGTTCTTGTGGTATGGTTAACCGAACCGTGTAAATTGACCGGTTTCGGTAACGGTATTGAATTTTTCATAACGGTTAACCGCTCGGTTAATCGTGGTTAACCGATTATATAAATAATGAAAAACTTCAAATATTAATGTTCACCTTATATAATAATTAATGTTAGCTATTGAGGGAATATAATTATATTTTTTTGTTACATATGTTTGATTTGTCACTCATGATGATTTAAGTGAATGATCAATGTTGTACAATAATATTAGTGGTATCAGTCTCACCAATAAAAAAGTTATACGACTACAAGGTTAACCGAAAAACCGAACTAAAGGTTAACCGGTCTAAACAGGATGGTAATGAAGTTGGATTTTAGAAAACCGTTAAGCGAATCCGATTAACCGATTTAAATGAAATGGTAACGGTATTGAATTTTAGAAAATCGAAGACCCAGTTAACCGAAAGCGGTAAACCGAATAGGGAGGTTAACCTATCGTGGACAGCCCTTTTATGGTTAGGTTAATTTTTGTTTTTCAGGATAACTAATTGTGTCACTAGTTTTTTTGGCCCGTCTCAATCATCTCTAATAATTTTCGAGTACAAATTTAAGGGGGCGTTTGTTTCAAGCGGGGGAAACAGAATGGATTCAAGGAAGGGAATAGAGAGGAATGGAAAGGAATTCCCTTTGATTTTCCCGGTTGTTTGTTTGACCGGTTTCGGTAACAGTATTGAATTTTTCATAACAGCTAACCGCTCGCTCCCCGCTGTTTTGTAGCTATTTTGCAGCATATTTGATAGTTGTTTTGTGCTCGCATATTATTTTACCGTTTAAAACAATATTTTGTCAAAAAATAAATAAATTAACTACTAACAAATGTTATAAGATAAGTAATTTGGTACCACCAAAGGTCTGTATACATATTTGTAGCTATTTTGAAAACTGTTGTTTTGCAGTGTGGAATTTTTGCAGCATTAGTTAGTTAAGCTAGTTACGTGCAGTGCGTTTACCATTTTCAGTACTGCAATATTATTTTACAGTTTAAAACAATATTTTATCAAAACGAACAAATATTATAAGATAAGTAATTTGATACCACCAAAGGTCCGCACATACCCAAATCTTGATAAACATAGTACAACAAAAGTAAATATAACATAATCTACTATTTGATCAAAATTGAATGTCTAATATTAGCATAAATAGCATCAGCTCTAATCACGCAGATTCGTCATGCATATGGATCAGCTATCTCATCCGGATCATCTTTCATGACGTGCCCCTCTTCTACAACATCAGAAGAACTGGTTTCTCCTCCTCTGAGTTCTACTTATTCGGGACATGTTGAGTTGCTTGAGTCTGCTTTGTTCAACATCATGTAGTTGTGCAACACGAAACACACTAACAATATGACTCCGGCCATTATCAAATCGTAAAACGGGACCATAGCCAGTATTTTTTATTTTTTCTTTACCACTCCATAACATCTTTAAATGACGCTCCTTAGCGATAGTGTGCTCAGTTGAAGTACTCCTTTTTGGATGTAGGTCACAATCCTCTAAACTGTGTGGGGGTGGTACGTCCCAATGAAATATAGTGTCATTACACCATTACGGTTTACGTATCCTTCGTCCCCTGAGTAATACTTTCGTGTTATCTGCAATTACTGTTAGTCATCAGTAAACAAAAGTATCAAACACTTGTTATACATACATTCAATCACATTTAAAACTGTTATACCAGCTGGTGGTTCGAGAAAGTTTAATTTGAGATTGGATCATGTGTCATAAAGAACGTGTACATTATGCATCGATTCCTCACATTCAATAACGACGCAAGTGAATAATATGTTGAAGTCACACACCTCTAGCATATTCATTATAGGGATATCCCTAGTACCATGGTACTCCAACTGTAGCAGGGGAACACCAACATAATTTATCTGGGCATCTGCGAAGCGGTATGATGCACAAAATCGGTCCCCTCAGTCAATCATCACAGTCCCAGACGCAGAAACGAATTAAAAGCATAGACGAAAAGGGAAATTGCTCTCTCACTGATGCGGTGCGGTTCAGCGGTTCATAAGGAGGCAGAAATTGCTGGTTTCAAAGAGAAAAAAATGGAACAAATAGAATCACAGACGAACCAACAAAAATTGGTCATTATTTATCGTTTAACACTCTTCTTTACTGTGCAAAGTTTTTTCTAATGTCGTACCAAATAAATTTCATCAATAATATCTTCACTAAAACAAACTAATACTCCATCTGTTTTGACCGTCTTAATTTATGATACGTTTTAAAATACAGACGGTCGAGCGTGCACTCCCGTTGCACAATCCCTCCATGCAGTCCATCTATATGGCAGTCTAGTCAGTTATATGGCAAATAAGTGAGAGTAAATATGTACAGACTTTAATGGTTGTAATTTTTGAAATATAAATCCAAAATAAAAAAATTTTGCACCATTGTTCATCTAAATTCAAGCTCTTCAAAACAAGACCAATAATGGATATGTTTTGACAAATTTTAAAATTTACATTAGTTACATGTATATATTTGTACATATCATCTAGATTTATGATTCACTATATACACTTTAAAATCATACTATAAAACAATAATAATACACTACAAAAAAATAATGACCCATTATCTGTTACAAATGTGGTATATTAAGGAAATTTATGATTCAATATATATAAGGCTTACAAAATATCATACAAATCATAATACACCACAAAATAATAATAATACATCACAAATACAATAATGATCCATTATTAGTTCTGAATTTTGTTATCTAATTCACCATTTGTTAATTAATGAATCATAATATCAATTTTAATGGATCATATATTAATTTTAATGAATCATATCATCAACTTAGTGTTTCATTATAAACATATAAAAAATAAAAAATTAAACAATAATATAACACAAAACAATATTTGGTATGCATGAAAAATATATGATTCACCATATAAGGTTTAAAATACACCATACAACAATAATAATACACTACAAAACAATAATGATGTTTATCGGTTTCGAAGTTTTTTTATCAAATATACCACTTATTAGTTAATGAATCATAATATCAAAATTTATGAATCATATTATGATTTTAGTGTATCATCGTATACATATAAAAAGAATTTTTTTAAACAATAATACAACACAAAAATAATATTTGGTACATAAGAAAAATACATGATTCGCCACATAATGTTTAAAATACACCATACAACAATAATAATACACTACAAAACAAAAATGATTTTTATCAGTTCCGAAATTTGTTATGTAATTCACCACTTATTAGTTAATGAATCATAATATCAATTTTAATGAATCATAATACAAAATTAATGAATCATATCTTCATTAGTGTATCATCGTAAACATGTAAAAATAAAAAATTTTAAACAATAATATAACACAAAACAATATTTGGTATGTAAGAAAAATACATGATTCACCATATAAAGTTTAAAATACACCATACAACAATAATAATACACTACAAAATAATAATATCGATTTCGAAGTTTGTTAGCTAATTTACCACTTATTAGTTAATGAATCATAATATCAATTTTAATGAATCATAATATCAAAATTAATGAATTATATTATGATTTAGTGTATCATCATATACATGTAAAAAAAGAATTTTTTTTAAAGTTGTCAAAACATATCCATGACTGGTCTTGTTTTGAAGAGCTTGAATTTAGATGAATAATGATATAATTTTTTTATTTTGGACTTATATATTAAAAGTTACAACTATTTAAAGTTAATATAATAAAAAAACAGTCCAATCAATAAAATAGGCCAGTCACTAGCTGATTGGGACTGCCATATCATCATCCCATTCCTAAAACGTGTGCGGACAGTCCGCAGCATCGTATTTGCCTTAAAATATTAAGCATATAAGATAAAATAATTTCATAAAATTAAATTTTGTAATATTTAGTTAATCATGTAAAAAATCATTTACAAAATTTAAATTTTTAAAATTATTTTATCTTATATATTAAATATTAAAGTCAAATGACATATACAAATAAGTAAACAAAACGGTCAATTTAGGACGGAGGGAGTAATATTGATACGCACAGTCAATAAACTAGAGGATTTTTATTCGTGAGTTAATGGCACATGTGTTAGGGATCAGCAAACAAACCCACCAGAAATTAGATCATACACCTATTCTTACTCACTTCTTTCGATATCAGAAAAGGAAAAGAAATATTTTCAGATTCGAATCTGCTTGGTTAAAGGAAGATAAGTGTGCTAGTATTGTCTCTGAAGTGTGGGGTGTGACAGATAAGAATCTGGAGCAGAAGATTGCTAATTGTGCTAAAGCCCTTGTGAGGTGGAAAGGATGGTCTTATAAAAAAATTCAGTGGAAAATAAAAAAAAAAGAAAGATGAACTTTCGCTTCTGAGTCAGGCTTATGATTCCTCTTGGGCTATCAGTAACAGAAAAAGAATCCTAGTTGATATCGAGTTGCTATCTTTCAAGCTAGAAGACTGGTGGAAGCAGAGAGCCAAAATTCAATGGGTGAAGGAAGGTGATAGGAATACTAGATTTTTCCATGACAGAGCTACAACTAAAAGGAGAAGAAACTGCATCTTTGGTCTGCTTGATCAGAACAATGAAATGAAGTATGACTGGAATAGTATGGATCAGATTGCTAGACAGTACTTCATGAAGCTCTTTCAGTCTACTAATGCTGTTACAGATGACAGATTTTTGGAAGCCGTTAAGGGTAGACTTACAGAAAATCATATTTCTACTCTTCAGTCTCCTTACAGTAGCCTAGAAGTTGTAGCAGCTATGAAAGAGCTAGGTGGTGACAAGTCTCCAGGCCCTGATGGATTTAATGGGCATTTTTTCAAGTCTCTTTGGGGAGTGGTGGGCAAGCAGGTTGTTGATACGGTCCTCTCCTTCTTACAAGGTAATCCCATCTCTGAATTGATGAATCAGTTTTACATTACTTTAATTCCTAAAATTAAAGGGGTTGTTAATATCTCAGAATTTAGACCAATTTCGCTATGCAAATTTGTATATAAAATTGTGTCTAAAGTTCTAGCCAACAGAATCAGAGACTTTCTTCCAGAGATTATTTCTCCTAATCAGTCAGGTTTTGTTAGAGGAAGGCTCATCACAGATAATATAATCATCTCTGGTGAGATCATGCATAAGCTAGCTAAGAGTAAAGCTAAGATTAAGGGTGAATTTGCTCTTAAACTGGATTTAAGTAAGGCTTACGATAGAGTGGAGTGGAGATTTATCAAGGAGGTCCTCCTGGCCATGGGTTTCCCTGAGAGCTGGCTTATTCCTGCGATTAACTGCTTTACCTCTACCAGTTGCTCTGTGCTTGTTAATGGAGTTCCAGGAGCTTTCTTTAAACCTTCCAGGGGTATAAAACAAGGGGACCTCTTATCCCCTTATCTTTTTATCTTAGCCCAAGAAGCTCTTTTTAGTTTCCTTATTAGATCAGAATCAGAAGGAAAGCTCCAGGGTATCAAATTGTCTGTTACTGGCCCTAGTATTAATCATTTGGCTTTTGCTGATGATATACTGATTTGTGGAAAGTGTTCAGATAAAAATGCAACCTTTCTGAAAGATTCTCTCAATGCCTTTCTTGCTTCTTCAGGCCATGTCATCAACAACCAGAAATCAGATATTGTTTTTAGCAGAAAACTGAATACTCATAGCAAAACCCAAATCTGTAACATTTTAGGATTTGGTGAGACCAAAACTTTTCAGAAGTAACTTGGTCTTCCAAGTGGGATGGGGAGGAATAGAATTGACATTTTCAATTATATTGTGTATTCTATTAAGAAGACGGTGGCCAGTTAGGGGAGACCAATGTCCCAACACTGGTGGAACGCGACCCATTAATTACGGTCCAAAACCGTGTATAATTACGGTTCTGGACCGTAATCTACGCGGGCGTCAATAAAGATGGCGTTTCTTTAATTACGGTTTAAAACCGTAATTAAAGTCCCTTTTCCGGCCCGTGTGTCATTGACTTTACATTACGGTTATTTGTAAAACCGTGATCTAAAGTCCTTTGGCGCGCGCGAACCAAAGGACTTTAGATCACGGTTTTACAAATAACCGTAATGTAAAGTCGACACTTTAGATGACGGTTTTGGCAATAACCGTCATCTAAAGTCTTTTGGCGCGCGCGCCCAAAGGACTTTAGATTACGGTTATTGTTAGAACCGTAATCTAAAGTGTAATTTTTTTTTTATTTTTTTTTTACAAATCTACACAATTGCAACAGAGACAGAATTGTAACAGATAAGCAACAGAGGGCAGAAACTGCACAATTGAACCACCTGAATCAAATACCAACAACACAAATTCATTCTCTGCGCACAATTGCAACAGAGATAACATCTAATAAAGCACCAGATCGAAAATCTGTAACATATTCAATCTGTTACACAATTGCAACAGAGATAACATCTAATAAAGCACCAGATCGAAAATCTGTAACATATTCAATCTGTTACACAATTGCAACAGATATAACAATTGCAAATTCATTTATGCGCACAATTGCAACAGAAACATTCAATACAACAGCTAGAATCTGTTACAGCAGCAGCTAGCATAATTCATTACAAACAGAATCAGAGCAACTAACAAAAAATATAATTTGTTACACAATATAATCTGTTGCAGCAGCAACTAACAGAATCAGAGCAGCAACTAACAAAAAATATATGTTACAGCAGCAGCTAGCTAGTCTACCACTCCATTCTCATAAACATGGCTGCCATGCTCTCTCTGACATGCAACAAGTCGGCAGGAGCATAAGTCTTGAATCTGGCATAATGCTCTTTAATCTGCAACAAGAAAAGGAATGGAACACATAATGAGATTAAGATAAAGACACAAAAAATCTGCTGAAAGAATTAAATACAAGACAGCGTTCGTATTACCTTGTCAATATCATTCTTAAAACTTGGGAAGTACCCGCAGAACTCGTACATATACCGCATCACGTAGTACCCGCAACTCTTAGAATCCTTTTGGGTAGGGCACTAAATCACCAAAATTCACAAATGTAAAACAATTGTACAAAGATAATAGCAGCACGAATGAAATACATGAATTACCAAACCTTGATGTAATTGACGGTCAAATCACCAAACTCTCCCTGAGGGGTTTTTTGTAACAACTGTTACATATATTAACAAAAGCGTTTAGCAAAATGAACAAGTACATTAATTTTGGTTCAAAAAACTTACAAACAATTAAATAAAAAACTTACTCTTTGATTAAGTCTTCAGTGTTGAATTCTTTCCACTGCCCTAGTGGATCTAGAACGAGCAGAGTAGCGGTGGCAGCGCAGAATATAAACAAAGCCCAGTGGTGGTTACAATGTCAAATACAAAATGAAATGAGAAATGAAGGTAACAAAGTTAGCT